>OOFE01045006.1:0-12458 GCA_900323365.1 Monocentris japonica | reverse complement strand
TTTTTTCCTTTTAGAAAAGCCAACGTGAATGAATAAACCAATTAGTGTGCGTGTGTGTGTGTGTGTGTGTGTGTGTGTTTGCGTTTGCAGGAGCTGTCCGAGCTGATTGATGAGGAGAACCTAAAGGGTGTCCCGGTGCTCATCTTTGCCAATAAGCAGGACCTGGCCACAGCATCACCGGCCAGCGAGATCGCCGAGGGACTCAACCTGCATACATACCGGGATCGTGAGTGGCAGATTCAGGCGTGCTCGGCTGTGTCTGGGGAGGGAGTCCAGGTTAGAGCAAGTCCCTGCTTTGATGAATTCATTTCCGAGCAGATATTAACTAATTCACTGTCTTAAAAATGCACCCTGCCTCTCAACAGCAACATAGTAGGTGCCAACTATTTTCTCTGTCTCCAAAGTGCCTGGTCTATGACACCGATTTTAACCGTTTTATTTTCATGTCCTCAACAGGATGGCATGAACTGGATTTGCAACAACATTATAAATAAGAAGAAATAAACCAGCACCCGTGACCACATCCACCAGAGTGAAACAGGGAATCAGTGTCACCGGTGTTTTTGCATGGTCTGGCTGTGATGCTGTAATGTTTGGGTGTGAATTTAAGAAAACACTTCACCTCGTCAAATGTCAAGACACCTCACCTCTAAAGCGTCAATGAAGGAAGATTCTGCCAGATTTTAATGTTTGTTTTTCACAATTTGTTTTATTTTTATGAACATTTGCAAATATAGCCACTTGAATGAAATGATTTAGCTACCGTAAGTGATTTAGGCACTAATTAATCACCATTTTATCATGTTTTTCCCCCTTTTTCCATACCGAGCATGTAGCCATGTTGAGCTGTTGGGGATAGGCAGTTATATAGACGCCAGTACAGTGTGAGTGTAAAGTATGTGTGTAATGTGTCTTTGACATTAAAGTAATTAGTCCTTTCCGCTATTTTGCCTACTTGTTTTCACACCCTGTATAACCATCAGCAGTCCCAGAGACCACAGTCTTGAGAGGTTGAGTTCAAGAATGTGCCAAAAGCACTAGGCACACACACATACACACATGCACACACCTACATACCAGTGGTTAAAAAGTGCAAAAAAACGTGTAAATGTCAATGTGATTGTTAATCCAATGCTTTCCTTCGTGACAAGAGAAACAATAACAAACTGATCCACTCTTGCTCAGCTGTCATTTGGCTTTATTTCCACACTGAGCTGACAAGTGCTTACATTGTACAGTGGGAGAGAGAGGGAGAGAGGGGCTAATTGAAAGGGAGCAGGAGAGAGAAGAGAATTTACAATGATGTGCTCACAAGGCAGAGCAAGATATCAAATGCTCAAGGCGCAGCGGATATAACTATACAGAGAGGCTGACTAATTTGTGGAGGAAGACTTCTTTCTCAAAATGTTTATTTGTGTTTATTGTTTTATATGTGAATACTGGGATTGATGTATGTGCATTCTCTGTCATGCAACAATATGATGCCGCATGTCAGGATCCTGTTTCATAGAGGTACTTGGCCATGTCAGACACCTTCTTGCGAGCTTCTTGTTTTCCCAGCAGAAACACCAGCACCTTGTTGGTCTAGGAAACTGTGAGGGTTGAGAGCCTTCTTCGTCTTTGCTGCTGAGGGGGACAAAGTGAATGTCTGTACTCAGGCCTACTATGTGGTGTCAAATAAAAGCATCCTTCTTGTCTCCAACTGTGACTGTTTTCAGGAGACTTCCTCAGGTTTTGCCCACTAGAAGTTCCATCTCCTGCAGAGACAGCTGCCAGAAACCCCCCAGGCTTAGAGGCAGACTCAGCCCTGTCATCACAGAGGCCAACAATGGCTACATCCTCCTCATATTTGTCCCTGAGAGCAACTTTCCACTCAGCCATTTTGGCTCTGCTCAGCTGCAGTTGGCTTTAATGGATCTTTTGTTTAGATTGTCTGAAGCTGTAATTAACCATCTGAAAGCACTCTAAAATCACAACCACTGCAGAGTATTGTCTGTGTCCTCTTCTACATGAAATTATGGCAATGAACACCGTTGTGTTTTGTTGTCTGCTTTTTATAAGTGGTTCGAAAAAAAACTGATTTCTGGATCGGCCTGCAAAGTGCTACCATAGTGGTTGGATTGGAATAATATAACTGAGTAATTTCCATAGCAAGTAAACTTTGCAGAGAATCCTGCAACATTTTTCCTCTGCCCAGGTATGAACTCCCGTTGCATGACGGGGATGTGAGAGCAATTACAACTTGTTCCCAAGGATTATTGTACCAAATGGCTGTCTGAAAGCGTCTAGAGTCTAGACTGCACAGGAGCAGGGCTCGTGGCAACATGAGTTTACATTTTTCCAACCTGTTTCATGCTCCTTGTTTTACCAACAGGTGGCAGTGTTAGAGCCTGACAACCTTAACCTCAATGCCAACAAGGAGGCTCTTCTCTTCACAACCAAGTGATTTGACATGCATTATAGTTAACGTTCAGGGTTGATCAGACACATATTTCATACATTTTCTTCATACGTTAGCATTAGCCATTAGCTTCAGAAGCACACCCTCAGCAAATAAGCAAATCATACCCTCTCTCTCTCATATGGGCTACAGGTGATGAGAGAAATCTATTTGAAATCTCCAAATGGCAAAGTATCATCCTTTGATCTGAGGAAGTGTCACTGATTATTTGCTGGTGTATCAGCCATGTAGGTTTTCCTTCCCTCCTGTGTGAGATGATGTCACTCTCATGCTCGCGGCCCCTCAAGAAGTGTTACCATGGTAACCGTGCGTGTTATTCTTGGTCCTCCAGCCATCTATCTCCTTCATTCCAGCTCTCCCTCTCTTGTCCTCCTCCTCTTTTCTTTCCCTCTGCTTTGCTTATCAAAAGAAACCCTGAGTCGTGCACAAAGAGACTGGACACCTTTGCATAAAGACATTGCTGGTAAGAATATAGAAAACTGTGTTTAGTTTTCTGCTCAGGGGGAAGTTAAGCTGCTGTTTTTAAAGACATGGTGATGTAGCTAACTAAGGCAGGACACTGCTCACCAGCTTGTTATAATAGCTTGTACAGAACTTCTACAGTATCTTACTAGGACCTATTACTAGTATCTTACTATGTGAGTATTTACTTGTGTATATGGTAAAAATGATGTCTTCCTCCCTAAGACAGCTGTAGCTGACAAAGGACCCCCAGGCCACTGGAAGAGGGCATCAATCCTCCTGTCATGTCGGAAGTTCCCTACCTGGCCTCCATGAACCCAGAACCACCCACAGTGACCCCTAACCTCAATTTCACCCCTAGTCTGACCTTCAGCCTCCGGACCACCACTCCCCTCCCATGGGAAGAGGAGCATATGCAAGTGCATACAGTGCTGATCGTTATAATCTTTTCCATGGTCTGCTTCCTGCTCCTTGTGGCCTTCTTCTATGCCTTCTGTTTCCATTGCTCCATTGATCCGTCCCCAAAAGACTCACGCACACCCCATGGATGTAGCATAGAGCGCGAGGACGCCACCTTCGGGTGCAGTTCCTCTGACGGTCAGTCAGTTGGGAACATGGTCTGACTGGGACACTGGAGCATAATAACTGATATTTGACTGGAAGTTTGTCCTGTCACTGTATCTGTATCTGTGTTATGAATGTTTCCAAAAGCTAGTCTCCTAAAACTTTTCATTCTTGGATTAGCATGGACAGGGATTCATTTAAGAACAGTAGGAGACTTTTCATTTTATATTGAAGCTACAATACATAAAAATGGTTTGTTAGTGAGTTCAATTGAGTTTAGTTAGTAGTCTTTAACATGTAGACACACACAGTAAAGACATGCATATCAATGGTCAAATAAATATGGTCAATGAAAAAAACGCTAAAAAATATGTGTAAATGTATATATGACTGTAAATGTCAATGCTTTCCTTAGTGACAAGAGAAACAATAACAAACCGATAAACTCCGGCTCAGCTGTCATCTTGGTTTATTTCCACACTGAGCTGACAAGCACTTGCACTGTACAGTGGCTGGGTATTTGACAAGACTAACGTAGAACAATGGATTCAGCCACACAAAACAAGTGAGCGGGGGAGAGAGTATTTGAGAGGGAGACGAGAGACAAAACAAAACAAGATATCAAATCTACAAGGCGCAGCAGAATAAACAGTGCAGGGAATTACAGTCCAGGGAGGCTGTTTCTATCAGACCCTTTAGTAATGGAGGTAGTGAGCTTGTGTCCAGCTGAACCACAGGGCAGTGACTTGGCAGGGCACTTGGGTACTAAAAGGTATCGCACAATTGGGAAAAGTTTTTTGCCAGTGTTAATAAGAGACACTGGCACTCAGCGGTTTGTGTGTTGGAATCATTTCTATGCACAGAGAGACAAGGAAATCTAAAACATGCAAGGACAGTGGAAACTTCAAGCATATCACTCCATTTACAAATAAGGCTTGACTGGGCATTGTCATGGCATTATCGCACAAGCCTGATCAACTCCAATCCAAAAGGCACAATAACAGCAAAAACAGCATTCCTATCTAGGAGTTGGCCTAGCCTTCAGTGCTTTGAGCGAGTAATACAAAAAGAGCTTCAGAAACAGTGACGTGAATTAGTATTTGGCTATCGCATCGGCTAGCGTCTCGTCGGGGCGTCATTACCATCCGATGGTTCACGACACGGAGCACATGGCACTCTTCTCAGAGCAGCGGGACTCACAGGAGCCATCGGGGGACTCCATGATGGAGTCTCTGCCGTCAAACTCTGGCGAGTCCAGTTCCAGGTGGGGATCCTGGAGACTGTCCTGCAGAGCATCCTTATAGTGGGACTGGGGAAGGTGGAAAGAGTGGGGTGAGAAAAGAGAACAGTTCATTTTTCTTTTCCTGTTGTTAATGAACCATCCACATGAATGAATATGAAGGAATTAAGGAATTAAAGCAAAGGGACAGGGACGGGGGATAGAAAAAGGTGATGGGATGAATAGAAGAAATGGGTGTTTAATAGCCCATCCACCAATTTTTTTCACCAGTTTTGTAAGTTTCGGTAGAGGTTGAGAGGGAGGGCCCTCTCACCTTGTGAACAGACATCTCCTCCACCCGGCATTCCTCCATGGACTCCTCCAGAGAGTGGCCTGAGATCTCCATCTTGATACGATGAGAGCGAACAGACTTGACATCGTCCTCGTCCTGCCCTGCTACCGGTGGGAAAACCTGCGGGTAGGACAGAGAGAGAAGCACAAATTTACACTAACATGGTTCCTTTTATGGTTGAGTCTCTTCTCAGGAATTTATCACATGAATCATATGATTGACATATCAGATACATTTCCACAAGTGGCATCACCTGATACGACTTCACTATATACTTCATATTCCACAGGGTATATGGCGTTTTGAGCAAGGATATCTTAGCTGTATCCTTACCAGTCCTTCCTCATCCCCTGGTGCCTCAGGGGCCGAGATGGTGGCCTTGCTGATGGCCTTACTGATGGTCTGGGTCTCAAACTGGGGACATGCTGCCTGGGCATTCCCATCCTTGTCCCTCTTCCCCTTCAGCCAGTACGTCTCAATCTCCACATTCCCCTGAAAGTTGGAGGTGGAGAATAGCAGTGAGAGAGGAGGAGAGGGGAATACACAGAGAAAATGAAAAGAGGGATTTGGGTTTTGAAATTTGATAACGCTGATGCATGTGCATGCACACACACACGCTCATAGGCACAATTTCTAGTACGGAGGAGAGTTAATTGGCAGGTGAGACTCCTGCTTTCTTGAGATTAGCACCTGTAATCAGCTGCCTCAGAGGGGAGACACTGACATTATCATTGAATCTACAGACTCAAAGCCAGACCCACTCACAATGTAGACTGGCAAATCAACAAGCAAGATGCAATTAGAGCTACAACATGGTTGAATTTGAAGATTCAAAAAGTATGTTTTTTTGTAATCCCAATTTTCTCTGAATAGAACAAATAACATTTGATTGCTGGAAGAATGTTTCTGCTGGAATACATAAATGTTCCTCTAACACTGATCCGACAGCGTTACGGCCACAGCGTTACGGCCACAGCGTTACGGCCACAGCGTTGGGTCTCAGGTAGGTGATACATGGTGAGTGGAGACAACACAATATCTGTTCCAACTCTACGTGACACCCAAACGTGCACAGCATATGATGACTAATTAGCGGTTGCTATAGCAACTGAGCTAATGAAGTTAATGTGTTGGGTGTGGTTGCCATGGTGACAGTTCTTTGATGACCCCTGACCTTAATGGTGATGGTGCCCCTCCTTTCAAAAATAAAGTGGCTTCCTTTCAGGTGCTCGTAGGTGGCGCTGCTGAGCTGGATGTGCATCTCCTGAT
The DNA here is from genome assembly GCA_900323365.1 of Monocentris japonica. Lineage (NCBI taxonomy): Eukaryota > Metazoa > Chordata > Actinopteri > Trachichthyiformes > Monocentridae > Monocentris > Monocentris japonica. Next base: position 6,131 of record OOFE01045006.1, on the reverse strand, counting down.
GTGGACAGAGAGCGATCACAACACAATCACAGACAGTCTCTTCAGTCATGACGGTGTATATTAGCCCATTGCTCTTCTAAGATCTGGTTTCTTTCTGACTCTCAGTTGTTTCCATTCTTTCTCGACATTTCTTCCGTACCTTGCCATTGCTCTCCATGGCAGATGCGGTGTGGACTGTATCACCGTGTAGACCGTAACGTGGCATCTTATGTCCTACCACACCTGCAACCACCATCCCAGAGTGGATCCCTGCAGGGCAAAAGGTCAGTCCAATCAGATCAAACACCCACATATGCACACAAACCTGTCCGCGTGCACCCTACTCACCAACACGAATCTGTATGTTGTTGCCATTAGAGGGGTCTTTGAGGTGGTCTATGGAGCGCACCATGTCCAGGGCCATGTCACAGATGTTATGGGCGTGGTACTTGGTCTTCTCTGGAGCCCCGGCCACCACCATGTAGGCATCGCCAATGGTTTCAACCTGGCGAGGACAGGGACAATACGGCTGTTATTTCAGAATTCATTTTTAAGGTTCATTTTTTTCTTTTGTTCATTCTTTGTTCATCTTTGTGCATCAGAAAAAACATACAAACGAACCTTGAAGACACGGTGCTTCTCACTGAGCGTGTCAAAGAGAGTGTACATGGTGTTGAGCATGGAGACCACCTGCATGGGAGTGATGTGGCTGCAAATGCGGGTGAATCCCACCACATCACTGAAGAGGATGGTCACATCAGGGAATACCTGGGGAGGGAGGGGGACAGCTCATAAGGAAGATGATGAGCGTGTAGACTTATTGTCTATTTATTGTACAACATCAACACAGCGGTAAGGGAGGCTATCACTAGACCCAAATGCAATCCCTGTCACGTGACAACATAGGGCCACACACACACTCTCATACTCCAGTCTCCAATCCTGACCTCGCAGGTATTCACAGCAGGCTCTCCTTTGCGCAGCCTCTTGGCCACTGGCTTGGGGATCATCCTGTACAGAAGGTCATCAGTCTTCTTCATCTCGTAGTCCAACATCTTCATGCTCTCCTCCAGCTTACTGGACTTCTTCTGCTCCTGCACTCACAACGGGGAACAGACAGGAAAGCACCGTGGAGTGTGTGTCTGTAATTTCCCTACAAGCTGTAGGTGTTCTGGGACTGCGAGACTAAAAGAAGAGCCTCGGGGGAACATTGCGTGATGCGGAGTGACAAGTGAGCTGATCACACGTGCGTGCTCAGCGTACCTGTATGAGAGCCCTCTTCAGCTCCTCTGACTGCTGTGTGCCTGCCAGCACCAGGTCTCTGCTGGAGTCGTGCATACTGAGGTCATTGATGTACAGGCCTGTCTTAAACATGGCGCTCAGACTCTCCATCCTGCACACAGAGAGAGAGAGGGAGAGAGAGAGAGAGACACACACACACACACGACAATATTAACAAAAAAATGGCAAGACAGACATAAAAAGAAATAAATGATTCTTAGATTTGACTGGAGTATGTGAACGATGAACATGTGAGTCGTTGTGTCAGAACAGGCATACGGAAATTTACTTGCGAAACAAAATGTTTTGGAAGAGAAGAGAGATGTTTTCGTAATGTACTCTGTGGAAAACACTCTCAGTTGTAAATGGGTTCCCATTAGGCTTACAAGAGCTGCGCCGTCTGATTACAAGCCAATTAGCAGCTCATTTCATGCATGGTAAGTGCCATTAGAATGGGCCCCTGATTTGATTCACTGCCCGGGCTTCTATTTCCAGCCCTGTAATTCAGGTTAGCTCAGGCTGCTTCTCAGAATGTTTTACTTTTAAACTGTAGTGTTAGAATTTAATAAAATGTGTGTGTCTGTAGGGGGAGGGGTCTTACACAGGGGTTCCCAGGAAGATGATGGACTCCCACTCTGGCATGTATCTCATCTGTCCCTTTAGTTTCAGACAGCGGCTGCCGTCGCCCCAGCTCTCCATAGCATTAGCACTATTGCCATCTGAAACAGGGACACTGCCATCAAATATCAAGAGGACAAATGCTGAGACTACTGTCAATATTGCACAGCAGATGTTTCCAATGTCATCCTAATATGTTTCATAGCTTAGCTGTTTTATGTGTCTTTCTTTAGTAGTTTTCATGGTGTTAGTATTAGTCCGACCAGTTCAGTGTCTCTGTCCTCAGGTCTTGGTATGTGTCTTTTTTTAAATGACAGAGAAGTTATGACCTTTGTAATCATCTCCGATGATGGACTGGAAGGCCATGAGTTCCACATCTACATCAGCAGTGCGGTTGGCATTCTCGTAATCAGAATCTGTGGTAAAGTGGGTAAAATATCAGGACCACTAACATTCATATATACACTCCCTATGACTACCAGGGCTGGGATCAGTTCCATTCCATTCAATCAATTCACGTCGAGTCAAGAAATCAATCAATTCATGTTGAGAGAAGAAACTATAAGAAATCCCAAACTCCACTTCAAATTCAATCAGTAGTCTCAAAGATAAATGTTGATATTGAATCTCTCTCATACAAGTACAAGTCTATTTTGTGGCACACAAACAAAATTGTAAAGTGTCTTTTGGAACTGACTGGAGTTAAATAGATTTGACCACAGCCCGATAAATCCCACCAGACACACACCCCTGTTTAAACGGCTCCCACTCTTACTCTGGACTCGGTTGTGGAGGTTCCTCTCTCTCTTCACAGGCTCCTTGGACATGATCTCAAACAGGTTGTTGGGGTGGGAGATTATCTGTGTATGGATTCATACAGTCACATACAGTATGCAGCCGCACACAGTGAGCTTGTATTCTGTATTCTCAACACACTCCAGCAATGCATCTTCAAAGATCAATTTATATTTGATCTTTGAAGATGCATTGTTGTTTATTGTTGAATGCTGAGGCTGTAATTTGCTCTGAATTACACTGAGACTATTATGAGGGCCACCTTCCTACTGTTGAGTTGCAGCCCATTCTGCACAATTCATGTCCATGATGGTCAAGAGGACTAAAAACCCTCTTTAAGTCTCCTCACCTTCATCTCCAGCTCCCCTTCATGACTGAAGTGGATTTAATAGGGAAATCAATAAGGAATCACAGCTTTCACCTGGATTCACCTGGTCAGTTTCATCGCCCTAATGTTTGGTCCACTCAGTGTGTCTCACCATGTTCCAGGTGAACTCCACTAGGGGGCGAGCCAGCAAGAAGGCATCATTGATCTTCTTCCCATCCAGGTCAGGGAAGACTGTAGCTAGGCCTGAACCTACGTTGTGCACCACCATGTCCTTGAGAATCAAACAAAGAATCACAGCAACTCTGTAAAAAGAAAATACATTTTTCATTTCCTTTGGTGAGTTTGGGAATGTAACTCACAACCATTACCTGTCTGAACACAATGTTGAAGGGAAAGACCTCAAAGAAGAAGTCTGAGGTGATTGGCAGAATCTCCTGCTCCTCCTCATCCTCCTTCATGATGTAGCGGTAGGCGGAGTTGTCAAAGTTCAGCCTGTGTAGACATATGGGGTAATGAGCAGCCAGGTGAGGTTTCTAGTAATGAACAGCAGTGTAATATATCTTCCGGAGCCAATTTAATTTTCATGGGAAGCTGGAGAAGATAGAATTTTAAAAGGTTATTAATATGAAATCTCATAATGCATGTGCGCGTGTGCTGCCATACCTCATGGTGACATGGGAGTAGTCTCCCACCAGCTGCTCAGACAGCACCTCCACATGGATGTCTGTGTCGTAGAACTGCTTCCCCATCTGCCTCAGCTGACCCATAGCATAGTGCAGGTAGCCCTTACGCTTACTCCTGCAGAGCACAGAGGAGAAAATCAAATAGGGCTCTAAGATCATTCATGACAGAACTCTCCGCTCTTTTTTATAGTCTATCAATCTGAGTGATATTAAGTCCCTCCCACCCTCTACCCCTCCCATCCCAGACCTGTAGTGGAGGGTGACTCCAGTGGCAGACTCCTCCTGACAGAAGAAGGTTGGGGGCTGGACCTTGGGGTAGCTGAAGCGAAGGTATTCATGCAAGTTGTCCAGCCCGTTGACAAAGTCACGGACATGACGACCCAACACCTGGCAGCAGAGGTGGAAAGAGTTGATTTTTATACTCCCACCTTTACTTGACATGTCATTTTTGACATTACCTTCCATAACAGATACTATAGCTTTGTTCATCTGAGCTAGAAAGAAATCATCCCCAAACCTTGGTTAGATAATGCACCAAATTACAGTGTTTGCATGGACAGAAAATAGAGTCATTTTTACAGGGACAAATTTGGAACATGCACAATATCATAATGATTTTTTAATTGAAAGTAACTGAGTAGACATGCACTTTATTGTGAGTTGCTCTTGCTTATTCTCTAGACTCCCTTGTACTCTTACACTGGCTTTATTGGTTTAACGTAACTGCAGCACTTCTACTTAGCTCAAATATTTCAGTACTTACACCTTTGTCCGAGGACCACAGACACAATGAGAGCAAAGCCATTCAGAACAATACCTCGAACAGTAATTGGTTTAGACTGGAATCAATGGATCGGGTTTTGAAATGTCAACAAACAACGGTAAGAAAACCAAATACAATTACATGTAAAAGTATCGATTCTCACCAGCAAACCAACAGTGTTTAAATACTACCAAAAAAACAGCACAGTTTTGAGTCCGGCTCCTCGTCTCACCTTGAGGATCCTGTCATAGCCGTACTTCCCCACGAAGCCCAGGAAGTACACACCCCAGGAGTTCATCAGCTCATTGTAGGGCGTACCTGTCACTCCACTGGCTGCCTTGGCAATGCGGGGAATCACACTCTCACTGTACACCTGCAGACACACACACACACACACACATTTTTTTCACTTTAGGATCCCGGAGCTTCAGGCACAAGCAGGCAGACTGACAGATAATAGGCAGACAGACATGGTTGGCATGCTCCCCCATGCATATACACTTATAGACATCTCATCTATATTATTAGTATTCCATCCACACGTATTATCAAAGTACACGCTTACATATTGGTGCATGAAGTAGTTAAAATATGATCTTTTTGTACAACAGAAACAGTGACACTATACCTGATGGGTGACAAAAGAGTGCAATCTGACATCAGCTCTCTCTCTGACCAGCTTCCACACATCATCTCCGAAGGACTCCTTGATGAAGTCGTGAAGGCTCTCACACAGCAGCCCATACATAATGTCTCCCTGGCTTGAGGCTCAGACCGAGCACTGTCAAGGCAGCTCCCCGGCTGATTCACTTCCAACAGTCCTCCCAAAGGTACCTGCAAGCAGATAAGCCACAAAACCCAGAAATGTTCAAAAGGATAAATCCAGCGCTGCCAGCTGATTTTCAACACATTTAGCCCTCAACATGGAGCTACAAAAAGCCAATGCGCTGTGTATCACGTCAGTCTGCGTGGTATTGCTTTTACTTCCTCCTGCCCTACACGCTACCTGTGGAGTCTGGGACCTCGTCGTTCCCTCCAACTATCCAGCCAAGCAAGGTTTCATCTGCAGGCTTCCAAGGCAATCAGTTTTAAAGGTGTCCTCAATACACAAACCCTTGAGTGTGAATGGGCCTCTATTGTCCCGCTGTCAGCTGTCACTACCTGGTGGCCCTGCACCTCTCTCTATGTGCCAGGAACACCCTGTGGAGGCCACCTCTCAAACACAGATGACACCAGTCAAGGGATATGCTGTCCCGTTCAAGGAAAGAGAAATTCAAGTCACCAAATTATAGTTTTCTCCTATCAGATAGTCATAATAACTCATTTGTATGTAATTAATTGTTCAAAACTATGGATTTGAGAAGACCAGTTGGAAGCAGCATAGATCCATTGTGATTCTATTAATATTTACTGCAGGCTCTCAGTGTTAGAATCTACTGTATACTCATATAGAGCCACACAGGACCTAAGAGGGAGCATACTATGTTAAAGGGACTAACTTACTCTGGTTTCTCTTCATGTATAAGACTTACTAAACCAAAAACACACTTAAACATATATACACTGACAGGGCAGCAACTATTGAACTTCCACTGTGTTTCTGCAGATGCTTTTCTGTGACTCAGGATAGGTGAGAAATCGATATCCAATCTCAATGGGGATAAGGAAAATGGCTTTTTCCTCT
>OOFE01045005.1:0-29561 GCA_900323365.1 Monocentris japonica | reverse complement strand
GGGGCAACCAGTCGCATCGAGGCAGCAGAGCGGAGTGGTCGGGCGGGGGTGTAAGGCTTGACCATAGCCTGGAGGTAAGAAGGAGCTGTTCCTTTCACTGCCCTATAGGCTAGCACCAGGGTCTTGAACTGGATGCGAGCTGCTACAGGGAGCCAGTGTAGAGAACTGAGAAAGGTAGTAGTGTGGGAGAACTTGGGGCGGTTGAACACCAGACGAGCTGCAGCTTTCTGAACAAGCTCCAGAGGTCTGATGGCAGACGCCGGAGCACCAGCAAGGAGGGAGTTGCAGTAGTCCAGGCGGGAGATGACAAGAGCCTGGATGAGCACCTGCGCCGTCTCATCAGTAATCTCTTATCTCTGTGATGCAGTTTTGTTTCCACTGAGAGAAGACTATGTGGTGGCAGGTTGTCCTAGCGGATAGAGAGACCGACCCATGACTGGAGGGTCGCTGGTTCGATCCCCAGCACCACCAGGAGGGTGTATTCCAGCTCTGAGCTGGTGATTGAAAAATAACTAGTGCCACAGCTACGGTGCCCACCAACACTGCCAAAGTGCCCTTGAGCAAGGCACTTAACCTCCAGGTGCACTGTTCAATGGCTGACACCTGCACTGTCCTCTGAAAATGCATGTGTGTGGGGTGATGTGTATATCTAGTCAGGGGTGTGCAAAAAAAGCATTTCACTCCATGTATGTGACAAATAAAGTTCCTTCCATCTAGTGGGAGGAAAAGCATGGTTGTTGCATAAAGGTCTAACTATATAGACACCTTTAAGTGAGCTTTTATCTGTTTTCATATCTTCAGACAATTTTGTATAACAATGCTGCCATTGTAAGTTCTAAGGTCTGCTTTAGTAGGGCTGTTGAGTAAGGCTGTCAGTGATGTTCATTCCATTCAGGGCAGACTCCAGTTTCCTCTGTAGTCCCTCTCATCCACCAACAGAAAATATGAAGGTTAGCAGCTCACTTTTTCCCCAAGTAATAGTAAACCCTGAGAAAGTACCAAACGTATTAAGTAGAGTAAGAAGTGGTGGAATAGAACTTTCTGGGATTTAAACAGATAAAAGTACACTGATAGGGGCTATCTGAGTATGCTGTCATATGCTTGCAGTCAAACGCTATCGCAAATAAATATGGAGACAGTGGACAACCCTGACGAGTACCACAACGTAGTGTAAATAGTGATTATTGATGCTTCTGGATGTGTGCAAATTATTTCAATCCATTTTTTTTCGGGCCGCCATCGTGTAAGGCCATTCAATTTGGATCTCTTGGAGGAAAATGCATGCAATTCTTCTCCCTCTTTTCACAGGATTGTTCATACCGTGTACATTCCAACTTTCCTGGTTACCATGTGTACTATATGAGCTATGAATCAACCCTTCCTTTCCATATAAAAGATACTTGAACGTATACCTTCCAACATCTGAACAACCGAACACTACAAACCTAGTCTACACTACAAAACTAGTCCGTAAAATGCTGAGGCACGTCCCACATGAAGTATTGATCTGAGACATAAACCATGCTAATTGAACATCCAAAATAAGCCCCAGCCCCAAATGATCACTATTGATTTAGTTAACTTACAGGTTGTATTACTTTAAGTCATCACAGTCCAAATTAGTCCATCGACCAGTTAGCCACAGTAGGCCTATTAGCTGGATTGGCTCTGGCTGCCTTGGGAGATTCTAATGTTTTGGAGTCCTCTTCTCCCATGGTCACTAATAATTTTGTGAAAGCCCCATCTCACACTGTAGTCTTGGCATTTTATAGCTTGGGTGGTCCTCCTTCCGAGGCTACAATGTTCTGTATGCCCGGTCAACCCAGACGGGTCTCTCATAGTTTTCCTCTCCTAGCAGTAAGTTGGCCACAAAGGTGGTAGGGTTATGCATCACTTCTTTTTCATTGATTTTGGCATCTGGATCTTGATTCCATGTTAATCCAGAGGCGAGAGCTGTCTACCGGTGTTTGAGTTTCGTTATTTGCTACGACTTCTTCCATTGTTGTAACTTGTGCAGCAACGTCGTTCATATAGCTTTGCATCTTTCTTTAAGTCTGTGAGATGCTGTTGAACTATTTGCCGAAGTTGTAATTCAAGTCCATTATATCTTTTGTGGTTGGTAATTGGCCTGCAGCGGTCATCTCAATATGTGCTGACTATGTTGGTGCAAGCAGTTTCAATTTCATCATTATTTTCTCACACTTTTTATGTCTAGTCTTTGTTGCTTTTTTGTTATCTTTCAGTTTGGGGTTTATTCATTAATTTTATGTCTTAATTCTATTAAATTATCTTTGAGGTTGAGCAGAGCTGAGCTGTTCGATGTTCTAGAAGGACATAGGAGACCGGGCCCACATATCACAGCCATCTGTCAGCCGCACGCTCCGAAAATGTCTACGTTCAGCAATCGAACAAATAAGAGATTTTCATGCCATTACTAGCCTGCCATACACCATTGCAGCAGTAGACTGCACACGTGCGCATCAAAGCAGCACCTCTTAAGGCTTTTCCTTCTTTAAATTGCAAATAATAACACTCCATAATCACCAATCAAAAACTAAATGCGGTTTCCTGCTGGCCGGGAGTGACCCACGATTCATTCATGCTGCAGAATAGCAGTGTTGGCATGTGTCTTGACCAGGGTGCTGCTGGAGATACATGATGCTTTGTTAAGTGACCTTTTCACTGACTGAAGTTAAATTGACCAGGGTCTCACAGCTAACTTGTCTCTAGGTGATAGAACCTTCAAACCCTTCAGGAGTAATCATATAATTATCATCATGTGCTCACTCGCTCTTCCCACAGAGCACAGCATAGGTGTGCTGGATGGAGGTGCTTGGAAATTGCAGGCAGAAAGCAACTGTCAAGAGCTACAGTCAAAATCAACTCCAATTCCAATTCCAGTTGCACCCTTTTTAGATTCAAAGTTTAAGTCAAACCATTTCTTTTTAATTTCATCAGCATTGACAGCATCAGTAAATTCTTGCCATGCTTTTTTTTCTCACTGCTTACACTTTGAAATAGAAGTGTTGTTGTCAGGACTGAGTGAAATTGTTTGAGTGTGAAGTTCTTCTTCTTGGGAATCTTCACTGCGGTTTCACCAACTTTGCCTTCTATCTGCACACAACCCTTGAGTCATCATGCCTTTTATGGGGTTGCCAGGCCATCATCCTATGTTAATCCATATCAACCAATCCAATTTACGACCAATTGGCATTCACCATCAGATATGAACACACAAAACAGAAGGGTTGTAGACTACTCTAGCATCCCACATTGTTTTTTTCGTAGGCACCTTTCTCAAGAGCAAAAGTAAGAAGAATTTAAGAAAAGGTGAATGAGACCCACTGTGTGAAGTGCACTGCCACAGGATGTTTTGGGTCACTCCTGTGCTCAGATATCCTCAATTCAATGTATGCCAGTTCACATTGGCACTTCAGCATATTGATGGCAATGTTTGTGTTACAGGAAAACACTCCCTTGATCTTGTAGGTGGAAATTTGTCAAAGAAGTCGATTGCCACTGAAAGTTGTTGAAGCAGGGTGATCATTTAATCATGCCTGGAGAGAAATCGGCATACGGCTCAAACGGCATTCGATCGTTTCTCTGCCCCTTTAAGAGTGACCAGGGCCTTTATACCTTCAAGTTACACAAGCCCAAATGACAGCGTCATTACAGGTCAAACAGATGTGGCTTGGGGAGGCACAACACTGGGTTGCCCTTGGGTCAAGTCACAATGAGGCATTCCTTAGTCTCACTGAATCATCAACACAGATAGCTTACTTCCACCTTAACACAACAGTCATAATCATTCCATACATTTCCCCCAAGGATATCTTCAATTATATTATTTAGGTGAGCAACAAAGCACTTAGATTCCTTATACCAATTAAGCATCGATATAATAATAACTTAACTTTATACATTGTAGTTTTCTTCTAGATGGCTAAAGTTTTTTGTTTTAATGTTGAATTATATTATTGCCAATTTTTTATCCATAGTTACCTGGAGGCACTATATTGACTATATTTTAAATCTGCTTTCACCAACATGTCAAAGTGTTTTGTTTTTTAAATTCAGTTTTAGGGCATTTCTGGTTTCTTGGTTAGTTTCACAGTGAAGATAGACAGAGAGAGAGAGATCATGCGACAAAAGGCTAGATTTGAACCCACAACATTGCAGTTACATGGTAGGTGCCTTAGGCTACATCCATACTCATACCCGCTTGTGTGAACAGCGATCGTTTTTGTTTTAAAACGTAAACAATCTCCGTCCACACAAGTGTTTTAGCACTGTTTCAGAAATTATCTCCGTCCATACTAAGACGCCTAAAAAGGCATATTGCGTGACCATTCACCTACACTGGGCATGCGCGTACCGGTGTAAACAGGAAGCAGATTATCTGCTCTGCTGTTGCTTAGTTGCAGAAAATACCGTTACAAAGAACAGCAATGGCGAAAAGTAAGAGCAGAGATTGCTTTTTGCAAATCGCTCGAATAATAGCTTGCCTCCTGCACATGTAGGCAGTAGTAGCATTATACAACGCAGAACAGCTGCTAGCATAGACAACAAGGTCAGCAATGCCTGGAATTCGTTATCCATGTTGAAAAGTGTTGAAGAGTTTTCCTGCTGGTAGCTGGTTTCCAGCTCCTTGTACAGAGGTGAGTATTGACTTGAATAAAGCAGGTGACTCAGCTGAGGTTTGATTGAGGCATTGTGCCTGAGAGCTATTACTGAAACTACAGGTAAAATGATTTCCTGTGGATAATGGACGGACGGACAGATGGACTGACAGGCCAACCTATACTAGCTGCTGGTCACAGCTAAAAATGTGCCATCCAGGCCATACTTGTGCCTGACGTGCAGGTACTACATGAGGAACATTAATGTACAGGGCCTCAATTTCCAAAGTAACAAAATACCATTGTTCTGTTCCTTGAACTGTCTGAGGGATGATGATTAAATCTGTCCTATTAGGTGCTAGAGAAAAAACAAGGAACTGGAAGATGGGGTTATTACGTTTTTTCATAACAATATTGTCTGCGTATTTCACTGGGATATACAATTTGATCACAGTATTGTCAAAGTAATATCCTGAGGATGCAATGCCTTGTAATGCAATGCCATAGAAAATTCCTGCAATGTTGTGTATTGTGATGGAAATAGGCTGGGCAAGTCTACACACGATAAGTATTTTTGCGTGACTTTTGACATTGGTGGAATGTGCTCTGCATTTGTTGTATTTCCTTCCTTTGCTAAAACCTTTTCCATGCAATACAATAAAAAATAAAGAATAATGTAATTTGTGCTTCATTTTTACAGAAAACAATATTGAATATAATACCTTTAACATTGCCCAACCCTGCTGGATGAAGTAATGCACAAAGGCTGAAATGTTTCCTGTTCCTGTTTCCTGGGGGGTCTACAAAAGACTGATGAAACCTAGGATAGGGCGTATAAAACGAGTGTGACTGAAACATCTACAACCATGAAGTGTATTCAGCTTTTGAGATCCCTCCTCTCTCCAAAAAAGATCCAGCTCCAGTCCTTTCAGAACACAACCCCTGAAGTCACTAGTCTAACAAAAGTTGTGGTATTCAGTTGTCTTGGGCAGGGTGGGAGCTCCCTATAGGCTGAATCAGCAAATGCCTGGGGCCTCACGAATCCTTTATTTTATTTTTTCTAGTCTCGAAGAAAGAAAAATTGTGAACATTCATATTTGATACAAAAAAGAACAGGGGGCCTTGAACTCCACCTTGAAGTCTTTCTTTTTGCACAGAAGTAGAGACACGTGCTTCGACCATCCAACAATTTATATATAGTCTTTACAGTTGTTTATGTTCATTGATAACTGCGCCTCTCTGTTTATCTTTTGCACAAGCTGAACTGAACAAGAGAGAGGAGGACGTGGGGAGGAGCGAGACAGCAACTGATAAGACTGCACCAAATTGATGCATTTTGCTATTGAAATTTTCTCCCAGGGGAGGACGCCTCCAGACCCCCCCTCCAAGCCCTCAATACCTCAAAGGCTTTTATTTTAATGAAATGACTGAAATCTGAAAAGGACACCATTATAACCAATAACCTAGCTTTTAATGGGACAGGTGTGAATTTGTTTGTGCTCTTAATAATTTGTTCTCACATTGAATTACTTGAACTGAAACTGGTAACTTGGGACTCGAGCTCCGAGGACTTGGCACAACCTTGGTGACCCGAACTCGAGGTTTGGTGTCACACACAGTCTGACTAATACACACACAGATTTGTTGGTCCAAGATATTTATTGAAGTTCATTGAAGTGTGTGCACGCTCTGTGTGTGTGTGGCTGTCATGCCTACTGCCTACTACCTGCCCTTTGTAGCGGTTGTGGCCCTAAACTCGGCATAGAACTTCCATGCCATGGGTTGGCTCTGCCTACTGCACGCAAATATCCCCTGACTGACAGCTTATATCTGATGTTTCAAAATGATGCATTCCCATGATGAGACTCACAGCGCTACAATCCTGACACCACTGGAAGCTGTAGAAGATGCGGATGATGATGGCGCCATCACTATGGCAACACTCTCGTGCACCAGCCGCTGTTCATTTCCAACACGATCTAGCAGCATTGTGACTGCTCGAGACTGATGGCAATACTGGTTTTACCCATTGCAATTCTGCAAATGAGTTTTTCACACAAGTAACGCTTTAACTTTTCTTCACGTTGTCAGCCAAGTTTTGGACTTCGGAGCATCAGTTGGGAAAGTAAAAGTAAAATTCACCATTTGCAGTAAAAACAGTAGAATTTTTTTAGAGTGCAACGAGAGAATTTTATTCTTTTCATTTTAATCTTCACCATTTGAACACTTGAACACCTAATTTCATAATATCATCTTAAGGTCTCAGAATGTATCATTTTCTTTGAGCTTTCTTAACGAACTGCTCTTTCCAATCTAGGTCAGTTCTCCTGTTCTGAACTCTGTTCTGTTTCACTGAAACTGAAAAAAAAACACAAATCCAACTTTCCTCATTTAAAATTCTCTTTGTGTGCCTCTCCATGACCCCAGCGTTTAGAATTTTAAATACTCTCTTGCATAATACATGTAGATATACAGTATATTCATTGTACATAATGAATCTGTAAATTCATGTGCATACGTATTAAAAAGGATGTGCCATTTTCAAGGTATTGGTGAGTGCAATTTGAGACAAAAACACAGTGTTACAGTTCAACGGAATATGTTCTTTTAGCAATACAGTTTTCTGATACATACTTCATAGATTTCATTGAAAAGTAACACTAAATGTCCCAGACTATGCTCATGGGTGCTTTGGAAATGACATGTCCATTCAAACAGTGTTTTAAATCACAAAGTACAAGAGAAAAGATACAAACAGCCAGTAATAGGAAATTGCATTATAGAGACAAAACTGTACAGAGCTCACGGGCTTCCCAAAACCCTCCGCTGGCTACCAAAATAAAGGACACGTCTGACTGTAAGGGTACTCCATGTTTTTAAAGTCTTTTTTTATTTTATTTTGGTAGCTTCTTGTATACCTTTGGGGAACCCGGGCGTGGTTGAGTAGTAGATTAAATTCCAAGCAAACAACATTTAATCCCCTTTATGTACAGAGTGTTGCCAAAATAAAGGAAATGTGACTAAGACGCTATATGTGTGTTTCCTTTATTTTGGTATTTATAATACAGTTTTCCAGAAAGACGGCCCCAAATATAAAACATATACAGTATCATAATCTTAAAGGGATGTCTTGACATTTTCAATGTTGCTGGGATATATCACTTGCTTGTCACAGTGTGAAAAGGTTTTTGTAATTGGAAGTTAAGTATTTTTTATTTATTTTTTTTTTACCTCATACTGTGATAAGAGCCTGGAGACAAAAATTTACTAAAATTCAGAATGCCAAGAGATCACTTTAAAGTACATGCTCTATACATTGGCAAAGGAAGGTAACTACATTTCAATTATTTTGAAAAACCACAAGGAATATGTCTCCTTTGTTGAGAATGATTTGGTGTTAAGATAGATCGGGCTCAAATAGTCTGAGCTATTTTAAACAGGTGTGAATTGTTGTGTATTTACAACAGTGGGCTTAACATTAGTGATAGTGATAGAAATAGTGATAGTTTTACTACGATTGTATTGTACAATACATTGACTTTCACTGGAAGATAACATAAAAAAAAATCATCTGGACAGTGATATACAGGTAACTACCAAATTAAAGGAAACACTGAGCTAGTGTGTTTGATTCAGTTTGGTAGTTGTACAGGGTTCTTCCCAAACTGGGAGACAGAAAATCAGATTTTTTTTAAACCTTTGTCACACAGATCCGATCATCCTGCCTCAACCGGGAAAAATACAGTCGCAGGGAGGATCGGCCCCGTGATGCAAAGGAGTGCAAAATCCTCTCTGAACGAAGCCATCACCAGTTGGTTAAAAGCTCCACTCAAGACAATCTACGGCTGATTACTTCAACGGGGAGGATCAATTTACCATTGATGGCTCTCCAGCACCATCTGGTCACGATAACCTGAAGAGACTCTTAATATGTACAGTGGTATAGACAGAGCCATACATAGACAGTTTGGCCATTGCAACCAAGTTTCCTCCCCCAAAAAAGTGATGATTCTCGAGCTTATATTAAGACTGTTGATAGTTCTTAAGAAGTGGCAGTAAAATTTGGTCCATAATACAAGTCTGCACATGTGAATAAATACAGATAGTCACTTTATTTTCCTGGTCCTGGTTGTTTCCATAGTTTTTCTGACAGGACCGAGACAGTGCTGTCAGTCTGAATGATTGTATAGACGTATCAGAGAAGCTCTGATGCGGTGAAAGGAAATATCTCCTATGTCCTGGGCGGGGGCGTTGGTGATTTGAGTTTATGATGACATTAGTTGGATGACTAGAGAGATGAAAGAGACGGAGCCATTCGTTCATTAAAGCTGCGTTCGGGAACGCTGCATGTTGGCGGCTCCAAACGGCAGCAACAAATAACTGTTTGGAAAAGTTTAACACAAATACCCAGAAATCCTGTGATGTGATGTCAGTGAACTGCACTCAGCACGCTCATATACCATCCCAGCGGATCTGTACCCCCTGACAATAGATCTGGAAATAACTCCTGGAAAGCACTGAACATCACAAATTGATGATATCGAACAGTGTAAAAGTATCCCAGGATGGATTTTCCTCGCAGTTGTCAGCAGTTAGCAGTTCCTGACTAATAACGAAAGCACATTCTATTATTCAGTCTGTCTGCTGCTTCATTCCTCACTCTTTCCCCTGCCTCTGTCTTTTCCCCAGTCTATTTATTCTCATTGTCTCTCCATCATTCTCTCTCCCATTAGTCTTTGTTCTGTTGTCATATCTCACTCAACAGTAGGGCTCAAGACATTAGCTGTTGCTCTAATCGTATTACAGGACACATTAGGAAAAGAATAAAAAAAAAGGATTAAATTTATTAAGTGTATTGCAAGAAGCCAATACACTGATAGAGGTAGCACAAAAATACTAGTCCATCTGTCTGCCTCTCTCGAAGTCTGTCTTTTATAATTGGCATAGAAAGCAGAAGTAGTTGTAGTAGTAGTAGAAGTATGGGAGAATGGGATGGGAGAGCCAAGCAGAAGAGTAAAAAGAAGAGACCAAATATTTGTGAGAAACAGAAAAAAAGGGAGCCATAAAGACACAAGCTATGTTTCTTTCCAACTGTCCATCCGAAAATAAAATGTGAATTAGTTGCGCTTCCAGCAGCTGGGTTGAAGAGAATAAATCTGCTTCCTGAATGTCAGGAAAAAAACCACATCCACTAGAAAAATGGTGGATCTTTAATGACTAATGATGGCCATATTTCATGCCGTAGACAAAAACAAAGACATGCGCTCGGTAATATTCTGATGTACCAACTAACAGTGGGGCTCTACAGTAACCTTTTTTCTAAGGAGTAAGGTGGAAAATTTAGCAGCTCTCAGCAAAAGGAGCAAAAACTACAATGTTTACTTAAAAGTCTTGTATTGTATGTGTATGTGTATTTCTGTTTTGTGTGAACAACTGAGTTCACATAAATCACTACAACAACTGAAGGCACTCTGTAGAAAGCAAACCTCTGCCAACCTTCAACAGTTGTCCAACTTGCAAAGCTGTGCCAGCCTTTGTAATTGTTTGGTTATTGTCTGTCATCCAGGTTTGATTTTCCAGGAAAATAGCAGATGGATACAATGCTGTGTAGCGGTCGACTTGGAAGTCCCAGGTGTCAGACATTGCCACAAGCGCTTGAACACAGCATAATAGTAATGGCTAAAAATCAATAATCGTCTAATGGCTGACATCCCAGATCCGTATCATCACCAAAATCTACTCAACTGACCCTTGGACCAAGGGCTATGTGTCCACCAAATTGCATCCAAATCTGTTTGTTACTTTTTGAGATATATTGCTAACTAACAGACAGAGAGGTGAAAACTGTGATGCTTAGCCATCACAGAGAACAACTCACCAAGTGCACGACAATGCTGCAGACGCTGCTGACCAACCAGGCTATGGATATGCTTTCCATCATGCTGCAGATGGACGCAGACAAGCACTTTTAATGGAATCAGCTTTGTGGAACCATCTATGCACAGCGAACATCATTGTCATAGGTTGGATTAATATCTTGTGGAGGATGCTAGCTAGCTGGTCAGACTATTTTTCTGTTTGCATCACATCTTTCATCATGCCTTATTCATTACATTCAGTACGTTCAATTTTCTACCTAGATATGAACCAGTGCGAGCTTGGTCTTATTTGACCACCAAGAAGCCCATTCAAGCTACAAAATCAAGCCCACACAAAGATTCATTAACAGGCTTGCAGTGAATTGGTCTTAAGATCTGAGTTTCAATTTCTGGGGGTCAAAATGCGTATGAGCCAGTGCTCCTATCCTAAATTATATTTCCTACTCATATTTTGAAAAACGTTGGAGCAAAGAGAGGAAAATACTCAACACTGTAGAACCCTGAATGGTCATACAACCACGATGGAGACTGAGAGAACATTAGAGAACGTTAGGGAACATGGCATGACATTTCTGGAGGTCATGGTGGACAGATAATGTAACACTTGATGTCGTTCATGCCAAGCCTAGATGATCATTTATTCAACAAACATATTGTGTCATTTCTTTATCGACTTTTCAGAACTTTTGCAAGCGTAAAAGGAAATTTTATCAAATTTTGCCACTTCCATTCAGCGTTTCTAATTCAATAAATCCTAATCTGCAAAATGAATACTCGGGTGGAAACCCAGCTAGACTGAGGAAAAAAGAGAGAAATACTGAAGACGAGGAGAGGAGGAAGAGGGAAGGAAGAATGAAGACTTAATGGGGAGATACTGTAAGGCAGAGAAGAGGGGAGGAGGAGAAGAAGCTTTTGAAGTTTTCCTACTGAGTCTCTAGTGTTTCTTATTGAGAACGACAACTGACTATAAAGGGAAAATGTTTCCACTTTCATTTTCAATAACGTCTCTTTGGAATTAACTTCTTCCCCAGTTTATAGAACTCATGAAAGAGATGAGTCATATTCCAAAGATCAGTGTTTAGGAACAACACACTACTGATGTTACATGTCAACACGACAAATAATTAAAGATTATTAAAGTAATTAAATAATTAAAGTTACTTAAATAAAATTTTAGTCAGAGCAAGAGTATTTGATTTGAAGTTACTCATGTAACCTCTGCGTTTCGTGAAGCGCATTCACATGGTATAATAAAATTTGATGAAATCACCAGTGCCCTGGATACAATTGTATATTTTACAAATTTTTTTTCTTCCTAATTTAGAAAAGCAAAACTTGAAGTTTGCACTGAAAATGCATTCATTCTTCTATCGATTCCACGACTGCCTCCATTTTTCATGACAGGAGTGAGACAGAAATTGCATGTCTAGCAAAAGAAGAAAAGGAAACCGCATGCCATAGACTGATGCGGCTGGAATTACTTAGAGTTTGATTAACACTGGATTAGTATTATCAGGGGACTTCTGATTTCAATAATTTTGTAGGTAGGAAATTTGCGCTGGAATTTTTAGCTAGTTAGCTAGCTAGTTATGTCATGGATACGACAGAGGCAGAGACTTAAAACTTAAAACTGTTAGCATATGTTATGTTGAAAAGTAACATCAGATACTGTATGTTATCCCTAACTGTGCACAGATGTGTTGAAAATGATATCTTTTTCAGCAGTGTATCTATGACACAGATACGTTATTTGGCGCGTCTATACCATTTTAGCATCCATGTCTTTGAGGTCGATATAGTTTTCATACAGTCAACTGCCACAGTGAAGTAAACTAATATAATCCAGCACAATTCTAACTTTCCATTACTTTGATTACCTGGACTAAAATGAAATGAAAAGTGAATCCACTCTCACTAATCATGAATGAAGACAATCATACCGGTATGATTTTTGGCTCCTCATTCTCTGACGAGAGTCCTTTTTTTAAACTTTTTTGTACACATATACACAGTCTATTGAGTGCCTGATCTAATCCGTCTTATTTTCTTGGAATACTGTAGTACAGTCCAGGTTAGTACAATTGTACAGTTCTAGTCTTGTTGAGTTTGATTTGGTTTGTCCTGGTATAGAATGATAAGAGTCGAATTTCAGTCCGTTTTCTGGCTTACAATGTCATGGCTGTAATCCATTCATCACAATGAGTTCTGCCCTTGTCTGCAGTGGCCTGGCTTGGAATGGTTTATCCTGTCATGGCGTAATACAATCCATGTTAGTCATGTTAGTCTTGTAGAGCAGGGGTCGCGAGGGAGTCACAGGGGGGTCGCAGGAAGGGTGAAAAGAAGTAATTTTTTGTCAAAATATATATATTTTTTTTCCTGTGTGTGTACAGACTTGGAAACAATTTTCCTCTAAGGAGGACAATAAATAATCTATCTACCTAAGCGGCCTGTTGCTGTTAACTCTGCCCTCCTGCCTTGTCTCTGTCTGTCGTGGCCTGTTGGCCCGTTAACTCTGCCCTCCTGCCTTGTCGCCGTCTGTCGTGGCCTGTTGGCCCGTTAACTCTGCCCTCCTGCCTTGTCGCCGTCTGTCGTGGCCTGTTGGCCCGTTAACTCTGCCCTCCTGCCTTGTCGCCGTCTGTCGTGGCCTGTTGACCCGTTACCTCTACCCTCCTGCCTTGTCGTGGCCCCGGTTGTAGCGAGCTTGCTACAGATGGCTATGGCGTTTTGCAAGTTATGCATGGGGGGGTCGCAAAATCTTTTAACCCTCAAAAGGGGGTCGCACTTGCAAAAAGGTTAAGAACTCCTGTTGTAGAGGGTTTTGTCTTGGCTTTGGCTTAGCACAGAGTGTTATGTTCCTTATGTCAGGGTGAGATGTCTGTAGTTTCACCAACTACTGCCAAAATAAAGCTAACACCAACATTTAGTCATGATCTGGCTGATATCCAATATTCAATAAAAGGCCAATATCGGCCTAATACATCAGCAAACACACATACCGGTCTAACCCTGTGTATATACGGACTCCAGGGCATGGAATCAAAATGAGGGAAGGGGGATTGTCTATCTTCCATAGTGTCATAGTGTCTCTAGAAGTCTGCCTAAAACTGATTTTACCTGCTGAAGTTGGTTTCTAGGCAGAATAACTATGGTGATTCCGTTTATTTGAGGAAGTCGCAACATCAATGGTTGGACCAGCGCTTGTCAACACAGCTCCAGTCTAGTCCCAATCCCAGCACTGGTCCTATGGCCAGATATTTTCAGAAACTTTAGGTTTTTTTCATTGTAACATTCACCTTATTCAATGAGAAATGAGTTCATTTGCAGTTTTTGGCCGTGAGATAATTGTCAACTTTGAAGAACATAAAATGAATATCCCAGGCTGTGGCTCTGGTCCAGTTTCACTTGTGCTTGCTACATGTAGGTAACTGTCAAAATGGGAAACCACCACAGTATGAAGATGTTTGCGTTTCCTTTATTTTGGTAGTTACCTCTGGATTGTCACTATGGCAGTGTGGGTGGCAATGATGTTGAGTTGATCAGAACATCTTGCAGTTGATCAATGTCACTGTTGACTCCATTAAAGCAGGAGGGGATCCACCGAGAATATTTGTTCTTTCTCCAAAAGTTCTGAGATGTCCCGCTATTCAAAATCATTTGGGGGATGCTGTATGCATTTTTTAAAAATCTCATGTCTCTTTACATACTATGCAACACAGATTACGTCAGAGCACTAAATGAATATTCTCGCCAGACACTTTTGGTCATTTCACTCCTCCTGGTTGTTCTTTACAAGCATTCCACCTTCATGTGGATTAGTCCAATGTGTGTCACAGCATTATTCAATATCATACTGCAAGGAATGGAAACATTATCAGTTCACTTGACCATAGCAAATAGCTTTCAAGACTTTCTGACCTAGTGCAACCGTGTCCACACTAGGCTGAATTTGAATCGGGGCTTGCGGAGAGAAGGGGATGAGGTATGGCAACCAACTAGGCCCATTCATAGGCCCAATCCTTAAGTCTCCTACTTGGGACCTCTGGCATCCTCAGTCCGAGTGGATGAAGGGGGGGTGTCATGGTTTTCTTTCAGCAACTTTTTCCATCCCCTTCTTCTCTTCAGTCTGAAGGATTGGTGCTTGACTTGGGCTTGACGAACTCCTGAGCCCCACTAAGCTGACACAGTCATATTGTAAGCCGACAGAAGCTCGGCCCAAGTCCTGTTGAGCATAAATATCTCCCCTGGGCCATGGAGGATTTTTTCCCACTTTGGCTGACTGGTAGACATTTTATTTCTCATATGGGAGAGCTGGGTTTGAAATGGGCCTGTTGCAAATCCACAAAGTTGGTCATGTCTCATGTCTGTGTCCTTCAGAAACACTTGACCCCTGCGCAAAACTTTGACCTGATTTTTCCCCATATTTTGTATAGCTTTTGTATAACTGGCTGCTGACGTTATGTGCTAAATGTAGAAATTGTTTCAGTAATCTATGAACGAGCCATTGCTCATCTATTGTAAAATGCCGGAAATGCATGGGAAATGCATCATTGAGCAAATCAAATAATTAATCATTAATACCTGAACAGTTTGATTTTTTGCAGACACGAGGTTTGTCCAACAGATTTTTATCCTCATTTTATCCTGATTGTCCTGTTTGCAGCCTTTGCCTGTCTGTCTAATTGTCTGTCTCTGTCTGTGTATCGTCTAGGATAAGAGGGAGGGATAAAAGAGAGGAGGGCTAAATGAGGAATTCTTTTCCTTCTCCTCTTCTCCTCCTATCATGCCCTATTTTCTCTCCCCGAGCTCATCAGTCCTTTTCCTAAATTCCCTCCTCCCCATTCTCTCTTCCCTCACTCTCTTTAATTCCCTCCCATCCAGCTGTTTTGTCTTTAACATCCCTTTATTCTTCACTCTTCATACCCCTTAACTCCATTTTCCTTTTATGTCTTTGCTTCTTTCCCTCCCTCTATACACACCATGCTTGCTATTCATGCTATTCTCTCTGTCCTTGTAGCAGCTTTGCAGTTGTGTCACAAATTCCTATCACCCACGGCTAGCTCCAAAACACTCTAAGCTGTAGCTTGAGAAGAGTCAGCTCAGTTAACCTGAACAAACTGTTGGTTTTTGGCTGTGTTAGCTAGCTAACTAGCTAGTCAGCTCAGTTAACCTGAACAAACTGTTGATTTTTGACTTTGCTAACTAGCCTTCAGGCTAATTTAGCAAAGCACCCAATGTTAATGTTAATATAAGGCTACTAGCCACTACTTATGCTAGCTTCTACTGGATACGTTAGCTAGTCAGATGTGTTTACAACACAGTACCTGGTTAGCAGACCAGGTACTGTGGTTAGCTAGCTAACAAGCTGACATTATCTAAACACAGAAGTATTTCAGAGGCATCAGTGATGAAACAATCAATTCCCAGTCAAAAACAGCACAGCAATTAACCATGTCTATTGAATTCTGTTGAGACGGCAATGTTGTACATTTAGAAACGCAATACTTCACAGCTATTAGTGTCCAAGAGCTGTGGATTTCCAACATGGCTGCCAGAGGGTGCGCAACGTCACCTGAAAGCCCTCTATTATTATCCCTCTACCTTTTCTTTACTCCTTTCCTCTTCCATCTAAATGAACGTGTTCAAGTCATCTCTCCTCTCATCCATTCATTTATCTTTTTGTTTCTTGGCCCATCCCATCCCTCCTCTTTCCTCAGTCAAGCAGATCTCACAGAAAACTCCTTCCTTCCTTTCTCTCCATCCTTTCCTCCTTCTCGGTTTAGTTTTATCCTCTTCAGCATTCAAAATGCAAGCCTCCATCAATTCATCCCTCCATTCTTCTGCCTCGCCCTTCCTCTCTCTCACCATCCAGCCCACTCCATCAGCCATGCATGCCTCAGCACTATCCTTCAATGTTCCACAATTTGCCATTGTCATTTTTCACCACTCTAAATGTATCCCTCCATCAATCTATCCCTCCAGGTTTTTCCTCTGTTTCCTCTATTTTTACTACCAAACCATTATTCCCTTTCCAAATGAATCTCTTTCCCTACCGATGCACCTTTCTTTATCCATCCCTCCCTTCCTTCTGTCCATTAAAACATCTCTCCACCCAGTGTGATTTGTTCCAGTTTGTGGGAAGCTGAATAGGTTAAGTACTCTTTTCCATCCACATCTCCCCTTAAATCTAGAGTCACCATCAGGGATGCCTGGCGTTCATTTGTGTTAACAAGGAAAAAGCCATCTGTCCTCATGCCCTTGTAGCTCGCTCTCCTAAATCTTTTCAAATCCCTCCATCCATCCCTCTTCACTAGCTCATCTCCCTCCTCTTTCTTGTCCACTCACCTTCTATCAATATATTCTTTATCTATCCCTCCCTCCATCCCCCATTCCTGACCCATCTTCTATTGCTTTGCCCTTTCCTCATTCATCCCTCCCTCCATTCTCTCCTCCCATCTCATCTTGTGCCTATGTTTTTGTACTGGCACAACAGCAGATTCTTGAATGTCTTTTTGAATGTAGCATTGCACAGTGCGTAGCATGCTGGATTGATGGTGGAGTTGACGTAACACAGCCAATAGCCGATAGCCCAGACAGTGTCTGGGACACAGGACTGGCAGAAGGTCGAGATCAACACCATGACGTTATAGGGCGTCCATGTGATGATGAATGCCAGCAGGATGGCAAAGATGGTTTTGGTCACCTAAAGGGAGAGGAGAGAGCAGAAGATAGAGGAAAAGTGAGATGAGGAAACAGTATACAGAAAAAGCAGAACAATGTCACCATATGCTGATTCTAAGTTTGTGGCGCTGTGAGGGAAAGAAGTGCACTACAGCAATGGAAGTCTTGTATGAGAAGTGCTGAGACTAAAACATCAGACCCAATAAACTACTCAAAGGAATGGGCTAGCACATCCAAACCACAAGACACTTAGGCATTTTAACATAAGCGCCAACATGAGCTAGTTCACATGGACATGAAAGCCGCAGGGCTGTAGCACTTCAGTTCAGTCTCAGTCTTGAGTCCAGCCTTAACCACTTTTCTGGCATCTTGGACTTGGTCTCAGTCGCGTGGAACTGGTCTTGACTCAAATTTGATTGGACCTGGTCTCAGAATTGACTTGACTAAGGTACGTTGACTATAGCCCTGGCAAGTGACATGAGTAGATTTACAGTTTATGAAGTGGAATTTTTCTTCTGGTGTGAGGATGATGACTTAATGTGGTGAAGGCTTTTCTTGCCGAAACATGTTAGTGTTTCCTGGTGTGTGACCTACTATATAATGTGAATATTGTACCCAGCCGGTTTTCCCCAATTTGGGATGTGCCACTCTTTATGTGTAGTTGTATTTCATAAAGAGTGTTGTATGGCACCGTTATGTTGACAACAGCAGCGAGATGGCAGATGGTTTTTGGTGTCATGAGAAGAGAATGGAGGAGAAGGAGGAGAGGAAGAGACACAAAGAGAAGAAAAAGAGAAAAAGAAGAGAAGAACGGGGGAATATTTTTTCATTCTGTGATAGCATCCAATTGTTAAAAATTTTGCCTTTTCCCAGTAATGAGACCGCCAACCTGAATGTTGGTGGTGACGGCAGATTTTCAGGGCATCGTAAGAGGGCGATTGCCCCTTAAGTGCTGTGGAAATAAATGTAAAAATTTCTTTGATATCGTTAAACGCAGCAGCAACAGAGGAAACCTTCTGCTGATACATATTCACTAGGAAACAACCATTCATTCATCAAGCCGGTGACTGTGCAGCACCTTAATAATAACAGTAAAAATCTGTTTAATTTGCACAGTAGCACCTCTCTTAGGATTCTAGCTGAAAGCACACATATCACGATCATATGTGATACTTGTGCAGAGAACAGCTTGCCTTCAATAGAACACCACAGTGGGATTTATTACTGGCATGAAAGGAAACATCGGACATCTTTCATATCCCATCATTCTCGTAATAAATGATTTATTTAATGATAGATGATTGAAAATGAAATATAATGGACCACTCCATCCATTGTTCCACCCCTCCATGTATCCCTACTCAATGCTACAATCATCACAGCAATCATTATCATCATTTACAGGTGAAATTGGCTAAAAGTCAAAAAAATGAAAAATCAATGACAGGGTGGACAGATAACGTGGTGTTCCACAGGGCTCTACTCTTGGGCCTTTGTTGTTTCTGGTCCACATTAATGACCTACTGCTATAGTCTCATCACTGCTTCCTGTTCCTTTTGCTGATCTTAGCAAATTAATATTTCTCTTCACTTGTAGCTGAAGCAAATAATGGTCTAGGAAAACGGTTGCAACTAAACAAAATATCCCTGAATTTCTGTTCCAAAGTTTCATCAACCAGAATCCAGATTGCAAAATCAACGTTTTGGTTCATTAGAAGTGTCTTAATATTCTTATGGCCCCCATATACTGCCATATTGCACTCACTACCACACTAATACACCCTAATCTCCTCAAGTTTCTATGTTATACACAGCATTGTTTTAATTTGTTATTTCCTTTTATTGTCATTTTATGAATTTTGCTGTTTTTATATCCACCATGTTGTATTCTTTTGGATCTATCTAACTGTGCCTTTGCTTGCCATCTTGATTTGTTTCTCTTTCTTTTATTTTGTCTTTATATCTCCCTCTGTATGTCCACTAATATCAACATATTTATTTCATTTAATAGACATCCATCCATCAACACTCCCTCTATCCATTCATCCCTCTAGCACTCCCATTTTAGATGATCATACTTTCTTTTCTCTGGCCGCCATCTGTCTTTTCCTCTTCACTTGGCTTCTAGCGATGCTTGCAAACTTCCTTGCTACTGTCCTTGGACGGTTGATTGGGATTGAATGCTTCTCCCCACCCGCCACAGGTGGGACGATCTCTATAGCTGTGATGCATTCATCCCCTGCCTGCTTCGTAACAATCTTTATCTTGGACCACTTGGAGGTGGGGTTGATCTTGGCCAGCGCGGGATTGGTTGTTGTTGTGGAAACAGGAATGGGATTTGTTGCAACCTGGAACAGAACCAATTGAGATTTTGTTACCAAAGTTTTGTTAGATTTGTTGTTGTGGCCAGTTTATGATGTGAGCAGTGGTGAAAGAAATGCAAAGTTCTGTATCCAGGCGGTCACAGGTTTGTATTTAACAACACCTAGTGTGCAAGAGCTCGTTTTTAATTAAAAAAAAATAAGAATTCAATTTACATTAACTTCTAATTAAGAAATTTGACAAAAAATCTTTCCTGATTGTCTTTCTGTCATTTTTTTTTTTGTTTGATCCCAAAATCTCATATTGATTCTGAAACTCGAGAGAGAGGTTCCTGTTGGTTGGTGATGTCATTGAAACTACTCCCCCTTTCTTGATTGGATGTGTTTTGATCGTCTATTTCAATTGATTCCAAAGTCAAATTGAGATCACTGATGGCTTGTCGGTCTCAGGAGAGAGTTTCCTGATTTGATTTGTGATGTCATTAATGACCCTCCCGCTTTCCTGAGTGGCTGCTTTTCATCATTTATATCTATTGATCCCAAAGTTACATTAATGATAACTATGATGAACCCAGTATGCACAACTTCACTGATAAATGTATCCTCACACTGTATAAACAATTAAGAGCAATTATGTGGTGGGAGCAGGATGCATTGTTTTTAGACTTGTTCCATCATAAACATTTCATCGTACCATTATTTCGGCCAAAATATTTTTGCATTACATTACTATGTATGTAAAAAATAATACAAGCTGACAATCTCCTAATAGTACTAAAGCACATTGTATTGCTTCACCGCATTTCATATTGGGAAAACACATTTAATTGTATTTCAGGACATTGATCTCATTCACTAATACTTAAAATAGGTAAATAGGTTGGGTACCTTGTGTTTTACTTTAAGCCTAATCTCTACCTAAGCCTAATATACACATGACATTCAACCTTGTGTCTGCCACCCCCTACCCCCCCAGGCAATTGCCAAGGAAAAACGCATGGTTTTCATTGTGAGCATTCCCCTAAGCCTGAACCATCCACAAAAAATACAGATAATCCTACATTAATATTTTCCTTTTTTTTATACACCATATTTAAAATGCATGATTTGTAAATGCCCGATGAATATTAGTGATAGCAGTTGTTAAAAGTAATTGTTAAAATAGCAATGAATCATTTAAAACTAACTCGAGAATGTATTAAAAGGCTTTTTCATTTGAAGTTCTATTCTTCAAATTTCGTATTGATGTTCAGGACAGAAGCCGACCTCAGGTGTTGCTTCGCTGTTGGTGTTCTCCTTTGGTTCCTTGTGGGGAATAAAAGCTGTGGATGAGTCATTAGAGCTCTCTTTCTCCTCCTGGGTAGATAGATAGATAGATAGATAGATAGATAGATAGTTAGTTGTCATTCTTAGCATGTTGCAAAAAATTCTTTAAGTACAAGGACTTAAAGAACACATAAACCTCACCAGACTTTAAAGTAACATTCCCCAATTGACTATTCACCCTTATACACACATACGGGGGTCACCGCTCTGATGTCCAGTTAGCCCTGGTTCACAACAGACGTGTAACATAATTTTACACGGGTGAATAGAGTCTGGAGTGCTCGTCTCCACTCCCATCAGTCATGGCTAATAGAAATGGCTGTGCACGGTCCTGTCAGCAGGCACTTTCTTCCTCTGTGGGCATAACCACAAAGACAACAGCACCAGTCGCTGCTCTAGCTTGTGGTGGTTCTCAGGCTGGTTCATCAGCAGCAGCAGTTAAAGGTCAGTTAGCAGGCTCACAGCAGTCGCTTCCAATAATGACTGCCCTGTGCTCATCCATATAATTATCTAAAGGGATCCGAGCTGCTCCAACCATCAGACAAACCATTTCCTAGAAAACTACCTGTTAATTAAAATTCAGCTATGTTATTTAGCGACCCTTTGACCCTTTGTACAGCATCTCTATGAACAGACTAAACTTCAATTCATTATGCTCCCACATAAAGATTTGTCAAGGGCATGAATAACTTTGGCAGTTGTTTTTCCTTACTAATTTCCCCATAGAGTGGGGAAGTGGTAGCATGTTTGGAGCAGTTTATTTGAACTCTGGCGTGTTTACTCCTTTAGTTGGGTTTGTCTTGCCAGGTGAAAAAAATATATATATATTTGGGTGGCACCAAATAATCGCGCCAAGACACGTGAAAATGCAGTGATCGGTCCTCTTCCAAGCAAACTACCAAGACCCAAATACCAAAATGTAACAATGAACTTTTCCACTGTGGTTCGGACCAATGAAAACAAGGTGTGATCGGACCCTGAGAACTAAATAGAAATTTTATATAAAATATAAAAAAATACAAAATACAAGGAAATTCTAATAATTAAGCTAATTCAATTGAACATATGTTCACTCTGGTTCATGCTTTGCTCATTGTGGCTGTTAGCTAGACCACTAAATTAGCAAGACTTTACACTCTACCAGAGATGTTCCAGGACTGCTTTATGGTGGAGGGGTTAGAAGTCAGTGGCTCCTCATTGGGTCCACAAGTTTTCCTGTTTTTTAAAGGTGCAACGTGAAACATTTTGTGTTTCACAAAAATAAGACTGCGTTTCCCATAAGGAGCTTGTCTTTCTAATGCAAGGTGTATGTTCCTCCTCCCTGGTTTGTTTTCAAGAACATATAGAGCCCATATGCACTGACCAAGTACACTAATGAAGTTGAAACTTGGTAACGAATGTCTCAAAATGAATGCGGTAATGATTTAGCAATGTTAAAATAATACACATTTACAAGTTTAAAACCCCTTGAATATCCAGTACCTGTGTGAGTCCAGGGCTGGGCTGGGCTGGAGGCTGTGGCTGAACTGGCTTGGGTTCCTCTACTCTGCCATTCTTCACAGCCTCCAGGACAGTGGTGCTGGAGTCCAGGCTGGGTTTGGGCGTAGACCTGGGGCTGGCCTGAGGACTGGTCTCATTGTTGTTGTTCTGTTTTAACAGGTGACTCTTCAACAGGCTGGGAGTCCTGGAAGAAAACAGAATTAGAATGACAAATTGATAACATTGCATGGTATCAGACAATGTGCACATTTTATAAAAACTGTGGGGAAAAGTTAATGAAATAATTAATTGTGCATACAAATTGTGCACATGAATCATGTACTGTATGTTATGTTGGGTCAACATGTGGCAATTGCCAATATACATTTTAGACAAATGTTTACTGTGGATGAACATTGTCAAGAATTGTTATCTGCTTTTCAGTTTGTGCAGTCTCAGGTATGTCAACTGAAGTTTAAGTTGAATACAAATGTAATGACTTACATCTTCTGAACATTGTAACCACATACGGTAAACTGTGGTAGTATCTATTTCTGAAAAGCTCTGCAGCTGGAAGCTCTTTTTTCCTTCTCTGGTATCAGTTTGTGGAACTGGCTCTGCCTGCAAAACTGTCCTACCAAAGCTGTTTGAAACAGAAGTGAGGACTTTGGAACAAACTGAGAAGTGGCCAGTATTAAGACAGTTTAGCTAGTGCTATGTGTCTCCTATAACTGAGCGTGCTTTTATAGTGTTTTGTGTTGTATGTCAAATTATTGTTATTTGTCTTCCATCAAGGACCACAATACAAATAAGTGTTTTAAGTAAGTGAGACTTCCATGTGCTATGCGCTTTTTTTATCATGCATTTTTCTATGAATCAAATCAAATAAAAATTAGTCACATCATGAAAAAACCTCTTTCTCTGTAGGAATTATTTTAATTAAATTGCCTGCAGATTCATACATTTTAAAAATGAAACTTTAACTTTAACATTAAGTCAGTATAGTCAAGCTTATAGTCAAAGTTTGTGAACCCTACAGGGGGTAGTCATTATTTCATACAGGAATAACCTTAAAAATCATTATTTAAACCTCAAATCTTAATGAAGATATCCCAAATAAAGAACATGCACAAATAAATGTGATATTGTTTTTGTTGTTTATTTAACAAATTAATTATTTTTGTAATTGGCATTTTGAAAAGGGGCATTTGGGTTTGACCTTTCATATTATGGCTTGTAACTAAAGGCTGGCAAATCACTATAAAACATGCAGTACATGTTTCAACCTTTATTTACAATGATCACACCTAATTTCATGTAAATCAGTCAAAGTGAGGCCAAATAATGGCACTTTTAGTGTTTCACCATTCACAGCAATGTTAATACATGGATGAATTCAAGAGGTCATAACCATCACAAGGTCATTTTAATGGATACGTTGTTATGAAACTTGCTGTGAGTGTGAAAACCTAGTCGTTGAACATTTCCATTAAGCTCTTGACCCCTGACAGTAATTTGGAGACTTTTCATTGCAATGGAATTTGCCCATAGAAAATGTATTAACCTAAAAAAAAAGAAGGGAAAAATTTCAATCTTGATACTGTGGTCAGCAGAAAACTGGTAGATTTGATGACTAACTAACATTAAATGCTACATAAAATGAAATAATTATATAAAATTAGACAAGTTGTTGCTCACATGCTACAGCTATATTGTTTTGATTGTTTTAGGACTCTGTCACCCTTCCCCTTTTTCTGACTCCTTTCTCTGAATATCTTTACCCTCTCTCTTTTTCATAGATTGTCTGTTACTTACGTTTTAAGTATTTTTTGTCTTGGCCAAGTCTCCCTTGGAAAAGACATCCTTGATCTCAACGTGACAAACCTTGTGAAATAAAAATTTAATTAATACACCGAAAGGACCAGGGCTGAGATTCTTACTTTATTCCCTTCTTTTCCTTCTTGTCCGGTTTGTGTTTGGAGACCCTGCTCCTGGAGGCCAGGGAGATGTGGATGTACAGGACCGTCATAATAATGACAGGAAGATAAAATGCTGCTATAGCTGTACCGAATGTCGCCGCAGGGTTAGACAGGAACTGTAGAAAGAAAGAAAGAAAGATAGTAAGAAAGACAGAACGAAAGAACAGTTGAATAGACAAGCAGACAGACAATAGACTCTCTCCCCTATCTACAGAAAACAATATGTTCATACATACTTATATGTATATACAGTCATACTTGAGTTTTTATCATGCAATCATTATTTAATCAAAATGAGCCTTTTCTTAACTGAAATAAAGGATCTATATTTACCAATTTTATATGTTTTTTTAGGGGAATTAGTGCAGGTGCAAAAATAAATGAACTTCCTCTTGCATTAGTTAAATCAAGTACGTAAATAGAATCAGGTGGGTAAATAATTGGGTAAGTCAATCAGTCAGAGGTCAGGTCTTGGCGGAGGACTTTGTGTGGCACTCCAATAAATGTTACCATGCAGGTGAAAGAAAACCATTATGCTGTGATCTAAGGAGACCTCAGAGGACTTCAGGAAGAGAGGAGTGAGTGAATCAGTCTGGGGAAGGTTAGAAAATCATATCAAAAAGATCTTGGCTCCATCAGTCCACTGAGAGACAAATAATATACAAATGAAGAGAATTTAACGTGACAGAGACTCTGACTAGAAGTGGATGTCATTGTAAAATATAGTGCTTCTGTCAACAATAAGAAGAACATTGAATAGAAATGGATAGAATAGAAATTCATGTAAAGGTAGCCAGGAAGAACCTCTACTGTCTAAGAAGAACAAAGGCCTGCCTGTCTTCAGTTTGCCAGAGACCACCTGGACAAACCTGAAGATATCTGGAGGTCTGTTCTCTGGACAGATGAGTCCAAAATTGAACTGTTTGTCACAATCAAAAATGTAACTAAATTGTAAATGTTACTGTATGTTGCTGGAAATGTAACTAACCCTAACTCCAAAACTGCCACCAAAATAACCTTCTCCCTACAGTCAAGCATGGTGGTAGAGTGTCATGGTCTGGGGCTGTTTTTCTTCCTCTGCACCTGGATGACTCACCATCAGTCAGGGAACCATCAATTCTGAGGGAAACCAGAGAATTCATGAACAAAACGTCAGCTCTTCAGTCCAAGATCTAAAGCTGGACTGAAAGTGGCTGTTCAACAAGTCAACAAGTCAAGCAAATCTACCAAAGAATGGCTTTGAATTGTTTTGGATTGGCCAAGTCAAAGTCTGAAACCTAATCGAGATGCTGTCAGGACCTGAAGCATCTGTTCACGTGAGACCTCAAACCTCACTGAGGTGAATGACTTCTGCAAGGAGGAGTGGGAGAAAATCCCTCCAGGAAAGTGCCAGAGAGACATTTACTCCAAGTCATCGCTGCTAATATCTTTTCTTATTTTATTCCTCTATAATATATGAAATAATGACTTTCAAGCTTGACTGTACACTTGGATATTTACTTATACTTACATATACAACATATGTTTCATATATTTATGTACTATGTTTAAGTCTACTCTTTCCCATACATATTTCTCTACTTTTACAGTCTACCTAGCATGTGTTAGAAATGTTATTAGCGTATGTTTACATAGCCCCACCATTTGTTTATATTCCATTTTTTATTTTTATTTTATTTATTTGTTATTTTTATTGCTAATTTTATATTCTAGTTGCGTGCTTATATTCTATTTCCTTTTTTCATGCTGTATCCTATAAATTTTGCAGCTGCTATGATCTAATTTAATAATAATAATAATAATAATAACAATAATAATAATAAAGTTTCATCTCATCGTCTTTAGAAATATATCCAAAACCTTCACCTGTATGTAGCACTCTCCAGGTGGCACTGTTCTCTCTCCGACGATGAACTGCCAGAACAAAATCGCGGGAGCCCAGAGGATGAATGACAAGATCCAGGCCGCAGCGATCATCAACCCCGCCATCTTCATCGTCCTCCTTGCCGGATACGTGAGGGGCTTTGTCACGCAGAAATACCGGTCGAAACTGATGATCAATAAATTCATCACCGATGCGTTCGAAACAACGTAATCCAGGGCCAGCCATAAGTCGCAGACAACAGGCCCAAGTGGCCAGTAGCCAACGATGATGTAGACCGTGTACAAATTCATGCTGAAGACGCCGATGATCAAGTCAGCGCACGCTAATGAAAATAAGAAATAGTTATTGACAGTCTGTAGGTGGCGGTTGACTTTGATGGACAGCATGACCAAGATGTTCCCCGTGACGGTCACGAAGCTTAGCGATCCTGTCACCAAAGCGATAAAAAACATCTCCAGGGCCTTATATGGACTTCCTAGCCCCGCTACATCTTGGTCCGCGGCAGAGCAGGGCGTCGATTCGTTGGCGGAGGCGTCACATGAAGTGTTGGAGTACGGGTCGTTCGATTGGTTCACAAAGGAGCCTGAGGAGGAGAGAGAGAGAGAGAAAAAAAAAGTTAGGGTGCAATCACTCCTACAGTTGGTTTTCTTTGGTCCTGTCCATAGCGGAAAAGCTAAAATATATTTGACTGAAGTAGTTAATTCTTTAGATATCCCTTGTAGATAAATGAATGCTACAGGAAGTCCTGATCTCTGGCCCCATTCCCACTCTAGGTCGCAGCTGTCAGCGCTTCCCTTGCCTCCTCCCTCTCACTACACAGCTGGTTGAACAAGAGCTCGAGAGCTTGAGCCCAAGTGGATTTAATTTAATAACCAATAATTTAATCTGGAAACACTCTCAATGTTATCAACCCGATGGTCTTCATCCAAGTATCCCCAGTGGAAGGATACTTGGAAGAAGACATCGACTATGCCGTTCTGCATCAGCCACAAAATGTCAAATGTGCCCTCTCAAGGTAACCTCCACAAAACCTACCTCGTCAAAACAGTTTTAGCATGAGCTAACTTTATGCTTAAGGCTGCTAGACATGAAAATAAACCACCTTGCCCTATCTCAAGCAGCTATTCCTTACCCCCTATGGAGCATGGATGGTCAATTACAGGTTCCAGCTTTTTTCTCTGTCTCTTTCATCCCTCCTCATATTGGTCCAGTAAAGCCAGAGTCTCCCAATCTATAAAACCCAGTAATCTCATTCATATTAAGGCCCCTCTGCTTCTCCCACTCCTGTTCACACACATTTTGGTCTATTGAATATCTCAAATAAGTCATTCATTTGTTAGGATCTAGTTTTATCAAATGGCCCTGAATCTCTGTGCTTTACAATTAGCGGTAAATTCCCTGTGCTCTGTGTTTTCATGTACAGGCCTCCAAAATAAAATAATTATTTTATTTGTGAATTTTCTGAGTTTTTGTTTTTTTGCTGGCTCATTTTTTTGCCTTTTTTGACAGGGTTTTAATTCTTTCTGATTTTATTATTGATCTCTGCTGCCCCTCCCATCCTCCAGCTAGTGAATTATCCAATCTTGTCTAGTCTTTTAACCTCATTCAATCTGTAAATAAACCAACTCACAATCAAAGGTTGTACTCTTGAGCTTGTTCCTGCATCTGGTGTAGTGTGTCTGATCATAAGGCTATTCTGTCGACGGCTAGTAAGTTCTTTAATATTTTAGCTCAGTGCCCATCACCGATTTTATTTCTCGTTTAAATACGGAAGAGCTAATCTCTCATTGTAATAGTGCTTGTTTAACCATTTTAGACTCCTTTTCAAAATAAAACTTTTGGAAAATCTCACTCTCTCCCTGGCTAAATGACAGTACTAGAGCCATAAGGAGAGAGTACAGAATGTAAATAGAAGAAAGATAGAGTCCAAGTGCATTATGAAATTTTAATCAAATACCAGCAGGCGGTTAAAGATGCAAAAGCAAAAATATTTCTCTTGATATCGTTGCCAAACACAGCCATAGCTTCCGTGTCTGTGTCAAAACAATCAAAAAAGCAATCAACCCACCCCATAGCTCCAGCCTTGAGTCCTCCCGAGAAATTTGCACAACATTTCAAAAATTCTTCATAAATAAGGTCAGTAATATAAGCTCAAATATTTGACCTATGTCTGCAAAGCCAACCACAACTCTGGAACTGGAACTGTACTCGCAATTATCATTGTGAGTAATTATCATTTTATTTTATTTTTCTTCTGAGGACCTGGGTTGGCAGCACAGACACAGCTCTAGTTTCTCCTCATATCTTTCTGATAGAGCTTTTTCAGTTTCAATTGGTAACACATCCTCATCCCCTGCACCGGTTCCCTGTGGGGTTCATCAAGGTTCTATTTTAGGACCTATCCTCTTTTCTTTATACATGCGCCCTCTGGGTGAAGTGATTCCAAATATATATTATCTCCTTCCATTGTTTCACGGATGATACACAGATACCTCTTCATAAAGTCCTCAGTGACTTGTCTCCAGGACATTAAATGTTGGATGGTACAGAACATTCAAAAAAAGCAACTATTTATTATAAGCTGGGAAACCTCTCCCTAGGAGTGGGTGTTCTGCAAAGATCACTGCAAGAACTCTATCTCTTGCACTAATGTCTGTTTTCATGAGTCCACAATAAGAAAAACACTAAACAAGAGTGGTGTTCACGGGAGGATACTAAGGAGGAAACCACTGCTCTTCACAAAAAACATTGCTGCTGGTCTCAAGTTTGCTGAAGACCACCTGGATATTCCACAACACTATTAGAACAATGTTCTATGGTTGAACGTTTTGGCAAAAAGACTGCATACCAACATCAGAACCTCATCCCAACTGTGATGCATGGTGGAGGGAGCATCATGGTTTGCAATCACACATCTTGCAATCATTGAGGGATCAATAAATTCAAATTGTTTTAGGAAATTCTACAGGAGATTCATGCAGGAATCCAGGTAATTCAACAAGGGTTTTGCAATTCCAAGTACAAGAAGCAAGCGTACAGGGTAGAAAACAGACTGAGAGAGTTTGTGTGTGTGTGTGTGTGTGTGAGCATGTCACTCTGTATAGCATTGGCTGCCTGTTGCTACATTACAGCACGACAGCGGTCAGTTACTGGTCTTTGCCTGGTTCCAAATGGTTTGCACTGTCGTAGTGTATGACTGAATAGATCATGCAGGAGGATATGCAGTGAGAAAGCTGAATATATGTAGCCATACCCTCCCATGTCTAACTGAAGGATTGAAACGCGCACACACACACACACACACACAAGCATAAGCGCAGACTGGTAGCAATGCCTCTTTGTAAACATGTACACATTATAAGTATACACACACACTGAGCGCAGACCAACACACAG
>OOFE01045004.1:0-10554 GCA_900323365.1 Monocentris japonica | reverse complement strand
TCGTCTCAGAGTCCTGGAGGCGGACAGGTCCTGGAGGGATGGCAGATTGCAGCCAATCACCTTCTCAGCAGTGCGAATGATACGCTGCAGTCTGCCCTTGTCCCTGGCAGTGGCAGCAGCGTACCAGATGGTGATGGAGGAGGTGAGGATGGACTCAATGATGGAGGTGTAGAAGTGCACCATCATTGTCTTAGGCAGGTTGAACTTACTCAGCTGCCGCAGGAGGTACATCCTCTGCTGGAAGGATGTACTGCAGGGGGTCCAGCAGGGGGCCTGTGATGTCCTTCAGGTGGGCCAACACCAGTCTCTCAAAGGATTTCATGACCACAGACGTCAGGGCAACGGGCCTGTAGTCATTTAATCCAGTGATAGAAGATTTCTTGGGGACTGGGATAATAGTGGAGTGTTGGAAGCAGGAGGGGACGTCACAAAGCTCCAGTGATCTGTTGAAGATCTGTGTGAAGATGTAGTGCAAGGCATGCTGGAATTTCCTGAGCTGGCGCAGGAAGTACAACCTCTGCTGGGCCTTTTTGATGAGTGTGTCTATGTTGGACATCCACTTTAGGTCCTGGGAAATTGTGGAACCCAGAAACCTGAAGGTTTCCACAGCAGACACAGTGCTGTTGAGTATGGTGAGGGGGGGCAGTGTTGGGGGCTCCTCCTGAAGTCCACTGTCATCTCCACATGACCAGAGACCAGTGACAGTCCCTTCCCAGTCCTTTAAGAATATTTATTCTTGAAATCCATTGCTTTTATTCCTCACCATGTACTACAGATTACAGACATCATGAAATGGAAATGGATGTATTTGCAGTTCAAAAAGATTGTTGGGGTGGGACCTAATGTGGGTAGGGATCATTCAAAAGTGGGTAGGGGTGGACCATAGCAAACATGGGAAGTGACTCAAGATTTGAATGCTAGCCTGCATTCTATTGTAGAGGACCACTCTCTTCCTCCAACACCCCCATTATGGGAGCAAACCTCGGAGTGCAGGAAGTGGAGGAGGAATTTTTGCCCCTGGTGTTGCCGCTCATGTCAGTTTGTAAATTGTGAAGTTGCAGGTTTTATGTAAGGGGAGGAAGATTGTTCAAAAATCTGACTTTATTGGTTGGAATTGCATGTACAGACATCCTTGAAAGTTTGTGAACTCTATAGAGGTGGTCATTATTTCATATATTACAAAGGAATAACCTCATAAAATCTTTATCTAAACCTCAAATCTTAATGCAAGTATCACAAATAAAGAACATTCACAAATAAATATGATAAACGTTCATTGTTTGACAAATCAATAAAAAATGTAATATCACTTTGTGCAAAAATATGTGAACTCCTTTAATCAATAACTTTAACAGTGATGACTTGGAATAAACATCTCCTAGTGACACTGGTCAGTCTCTGGCATCTTCCTTGAGGGATTTTCCCCTACTCCTCTAAACAGAATTCAGTGAGGCCAACTCAGTGAGGTTTGAGGGTTGTCTTGCATGGACAGCCTGCTTCAGGTCCTGCCACAGGATTGCAATTGGATTTAGGTCAGGACTTGGACTTCGCCAATCCAAAACACTAAACTTCTTCTTCCTGAGCACTTTTATGGTAGATTTGCTTGACTGCTTAACATCAATGATTTATTAGAACAGCCACTTTTGGACCGAATTCTCAGGTTTCCCATAGAATTCATGATTCGCTTAATGATGTCAAGTCGTCCAGGTATAGAAAAACGGCCCCAGACACGCAACCCATGACACTCCCACCACCACAACTGACTGTAGGGATAAGGTTATGTTGGTGGTGGGCAGTTTTGTCACAATCAAAAATGTTTAGTGGCAATCCCTAACAGTCGGCTTTGTTCTTTTTAGACAGTAGCTACCCTTGCATGAATGCCATTTTTATTCAGTATTCTTCCGTTTACATATGTACAATCACATCAGATGCTACAATGGAGGTTTGTAGATCTCTGGATGTTATTCTTAAATACGAGTTTCCATATTTTTCTTGTGGCTCTTGGTGATATTTTAGAAGGACATCCACTTCTAGGCAGAGTAGCTGTCATGTTAAATGCTCTTCATTTGTGTATTATTTGTCTTACAGTGGACTGATCTTTTTGCTATGATTTATAACCTTCCCCAGATTGATGCGCACTCCCCACTCACTTTCTCAATTCCTCTGAGGTATCCATAGATTGCAGCACTCACTGGGTTTTGGTTTAATACAGTCTGCACTCAGATTTCCAAAGGTAATTAACACATTCCAGAACCAAACACTGTAATATCCTATTTCAACCTATTTCTTTGTCCAGCCTAAGGCTGGCTTGGTTCAGCCTACAAACTGATCACCAATTTACCCTTCACAATTTACCCTTCACAAGAGAAGGGTAAATTGGTATACAGATGCTACATACTGCCACTACAACACTTGCTTTACAGGGTTGTAAAAACTTTTTCTTCTCACCAGCTCTCGATAGTTTCCATCCTGTCTGCTTTCAGTTCTTTCGACCCTCTCCTCTCGTCTCCGCTGATGGTATGAGTCACGGCCCCGGTAGGAGGAAGCCACACTGCTTAAGTTACTGCCTGCATTTCCTCCACCACCAAATGTACGGGGAGCCTTAACAAGGGAAGAAACATGAAGATCAGTACAGATTCAGTGGGTGGACAAAACAATGGAAACACCACATGAAAAACAAGATTAAATTTGAAGGATCATGAGGCAAAGAGTTTCAAAGAGACCAAATAATTGGTGCACAAGGTGCAAGTGCACTGGTCACAAACTAGAAAATTATTTGCATTAGGCATTTTCCAACCGTAAGAACTAGAACCTTTTGGGTACTTTTTTGAGCAGGGACTTTCTCAGCAGGAACCATTTTAGTTCCCCAAAAGAGTTTGAGGTTGCTTTCCGACCACATCAAAATATTGGGGAGATTATGCAAATAAAAAGTATAGTTTGGTTTCATACGTCACTGAGGTACAGGACGTCCCCACAACAGCAGCGCCAATTTCAACACAGCAACGCTGCGTCATGTTGTTTACTTTGTAAATACAACTGCGTCTCGTAAAAGACGTGCCGTTGGAAAAAGATCAAAGCGCTAACTTCTGACCCACTGGAATTCTGATATTGTGAATTTAAAGTGAAATAAATCTGTCTCTGATCAACTGTGAGAAAATTACTTTTATTCTGGACAAAGTAGATATCCTAACTGACTTGCCAAAAGACATGTATGGTAACATGAAGTCTCTGGAGTGGTGATTCTTTTAGTTTTAATGTCTTAAGCGTAAGTGAATGTAACTTTCCAATAGAGACTGAGAATGTTCTATTTGAGAGGGATGAGCAAAACCACTTTAGTGTTGTGTCCTCAATGCTAACCCAGAATTTGAGGTGGTCAAGTACAATTGTTGGTTACTTTAATAAGGGCAGACTTTCTACTATACATAGCTCTAAAATCAGATTGGAATTGCTCAAATAGCTCATAATAGCTTTAATGAGTTAAAAGCTAAGGGCTGATGGCTAAGGGCTGATGGCAGAGTCTATTGAATTGAACAGAATGCTTGGATTGTGACAATTCTTGGAAATAAGGTCAGAAAAAGGTTTACTAAAAAAAAAAAAAAAAAAAAAAAACATGCTGTAATATCTCATAATAAAGAGCCCAAACCCAGGGCTACAAAAATGGCAATCAATTAGATACTTACTTTGTTTGATCTTTTCCGTTAAAGTGAGCTTTATTTTATTGTAAATCTAACAGTTACAAGCCCATATGCCCATAGCCCTATAAAATAAATGAGTGGCCTGTAAGTGCTACTCTTGTATCCATATAATATGTAATGAAGACTCACACACCAAAGATAATGAATCACATACCTCTTTGGTCTTGGCCACTTCAGCGATAGCCGCTATCCGCTGCTTTTCAAACTCATCATTCTCATCAGTAGTTCTGACCACACTGGAACTCTGGAGGGTCTTTCTCTGGTCCAATTCTCTGCCGTCTACTTCCTCCTTCCTCACACACTTCTACAGCAGAGAGAGTGTCACATGAAGGACTGCATCCACAGGACTTTTTCCACATTTTGCTTTGTTACAACCTGAATTCAAAATGGATTAAAAATACAGATTTTTGGCTGGGCCAACAGGTGACTGCAGCCATTGCTAGCGCCTAACCCAAAAGGTAGATTTGTCTCAGAGTTGAACAACTTTAACAAGTTCAACGAAATGTCAGACATTTTGAAATGGACATGTGCTGGCCAGGGCCCATGATGCCTATCGGCATAGCTTGTCCAGAAGAGGCGTTAGGTGTTGCTTTGAGTGTGTTCTAAACCGTGTACTATCCACTCTTTGTTGAAAATCCACTTACAGCTATACAGGTTTATTAGCCTGCTTGTAGTAGTCATAGTACCATAGACATAGTGGCTGGCTGTCTGGCTGGCTTGCTTTGATTATGGTAGCTCACAATAGTGAGTTGAGGTTGTTAACAAATATGTCACAATAAATATATTGTGGAAGTATGGTTAGCTGTATAGCATTAATGCCTTTGAACAATAATTTGGATGGATAATGGACATTTTTGTTCCTTTGATCTTGTCTTGTCTCGAATGAAGAGCTTTCTGACCGTGCAAGCTCTGATTGAGCTTGGAGGGCCAAAGGCAGTGCCACTTGCCTGGATCTCACCACTCAGCCAAGGACTGAATAATTCCTATATTGTCTCCACAGGGAGAAAAGGAGAGAATTTAGTGTCTGTAATGAGGTATTCTTCTGTAATCTCTGCCAAAGGTACTTTTACAAAGTACTGACAGAGAGGGTTAAATACTTATTTAAGAGTATTTTATGTCAATTGTTGACAAGAAGAATCTCAATTTAATCAATTTTCCATTCAGGTTCTAACACCTGAAAACCTAAAATGCAGATAAAGTCAATGTGGTTCCATACTTTCTGAAGGCCCTGTAAATTTAGTATTTTTTCCAATTCAAATCTAATAAAATGTCGAGATAACAGCAGCTTGAAAATGCCTTGGACATGTTATGTGACTTAGCATACCATTTACTTTAGATGGTGCAGGTTAGAAGGCTGCTCACCACCTTTGTCGCAAATCATCCCCTCTCTCCCTCTCATCTTTCCTGCATTCTATTTTAATAGAACTGAAACCAAAAATATATATATATCTTGGACAGTTTGCAATCTGTGCGGTAGGATAAGAAATGCATCTTACAGTACATCAGCAAACATACAACAATGAATGTTAAATTTAAAGGTTCTGATTAATTGATGACTGATGAGGCAATGATGAAAATAGTTCCCAAAGTGGCAGTCAGAAGCAAGAGGCTTGACTTAAAATATAAGGAAATGTGACTCATGAGTATATAATAAACATCCATCTACCTGTCCAAATGGCACAAAGGGAGGAGGTCCACCTTCTGCACCAATGTTATTCCTGCTGTGTTTAGCCAGGCTCTGGAGGTTAAACAGTAAAGGCAGATGGATGTCAAGAACTTACATACAAGACAGATACTGGTAACAATATTAGTGTAGATAGAGGGGAGGTACACATCAGGAAATTGAAACAACAGCACATGGTCAACCAATAATAATAAAAACATCTTTTATGGTTTCAAAATTGAAAAGTGGCCATGGTCAAGATTATTGGCACCCTTCAATCAATCAATCAATTTAGTTTTGTTGGAGGAAAAAGAATCTCATTTGCAGTGTAATTCAATTGACCTGTGATTTGTGGCAGGTGCCCACGTGGTATAAATGAACCAATTATCTATTGATGAAATAAATGAACTAATTATCTAAGTGATAAAACAGTCTGTTCTGCTTCCCTGGTCGTCTGTGAAAATGGTTAAGAGAAAAGAGTGGTCTGAGGATGTCAGAATATCTATTGTCAAATATAAGCATTCACAAGGCTATAAGGCAATCTCTACAGACCATGGTATTCCTGTTTCCACAATT
Source organism: Monocentris japonica (assembly GCA_900323365.1). Classification (NCBI taxonomy): domain Eukaryota; kingdom Metazoa; phylum Chordata; class Actinopteri; order Trachichthyiformes; family Monocentridae; genus Monocentris; species Monocentris japonica. The sequence continues at coordinate 4,620 of OOFE01045004.1, read as the reverse complement.
TGCAATGTTATTAAGACGTTTGCTGCTCATGAAATCTTCCAGGTGCGAGCCATTGAAAAAACACCTTGCATGACATCCAAAGATCTCAAGGCTGACCTGGAGAGGTCTGGGGTAATGGGTAACGTCAAGTTCATAGCGAGGGCCGTTGCTTTCAAGAGTGGTGGAAATTAGACTATTTTTTCACTGATTGTCGAAACTATTGCATTTGTCTCATTTGCCTAGAGACTGTCACCGTTATGAAAGAATTCAGTGTGAAGAGACATTATGAGACTAAGCATTCATACCAGAGGTTCTCCGGCAACGAACGAGTAGACAAAGTGAAACTCGAAGCTGTCCTAGCCTCCCAGCAGCGACTTTTAAACGAGCCAAGGAGTCAAGTGAACACACGACCAGAGCTAGCTATGAAGTGTCGATGCTAATCGGTAAACATGGAAAATCTTTTGTGGAGGGTGAGTTTGTTAAAGACTGTGTAATGAAGATTGCTGAAAACATCTGCCCTGAAAAGAAGTAAGAGTTTGCAAATATCTGCCTTGTTTGCAACACCGTGGCACAGAGAATCGAAGAAATATCCTCAGACATCAAAAGACAGATGAGTGGGGGGGGTAATTTTGATTATTTTTCTTTGGCCTGCGATGAAAGCGCCAATCAGACACAATGCAGTCGCTCATTTTTTTGAGAGGAATTGGTGATGACATTACAGATGAAATGCTTCACCTCAAAAGTCTTAAGGGCCAGACAAGAGGAGTGGATTTATTTATCTCTGTCTCTGAAGCTGTTGAGGACATGAAACTGCCATGGGGGAAACTGAGTGGAATAGCTATCAACGGTGCTCCCGCAATGGTTGGGGAATGAAGTGGATTAGCCACACTGATATGTAACAAAGTCAGCAAGAAGGGGGGCAATGCCGTTAAACTCCACTGCTTAATTCACCAACCAATTCACCAAGTTCTGTGGGGTAAATGTCTGAAATTTGAACATGTTGTGACACCGGTGGTGAAGACTATTAGCTTCATTCGTGCCAAAGCCCTGTACCACCGCCAGTTCCAGCAGTTTGTTTCGGACATAGAGGCGGAATATGTTGATGTAATTTACCACAACGATGTTAGATGGCTCAGTCGGGGGTCTGCGCTGCAGCGGTTTTTCTCTCTTAGGAAAGGGCAGTTTTGGCTGAAAAGGGGCAGGCAATGAAAGAACTGTCTGATCCTGTCTGGCTGGCAGATTTGGTATTTTTAAATTGACATCACAAAGCATTTGAATGCGCTAAATGTCAGTCTGGAAGGAAAAGATGCAGTGGTGAGCCAGCTACACGCGCACATCAAGGCCTTTGCTACCTAACTCCAACTGTTCAAAAGACACCTGTCACAAAGTGAGCCCAACACCTTACATTTCCCCGCACAGCGAGAGGTAATGCACTGTTTTCCACAGGAGAACATTGCAGAGAAGGATGCAATCGCTGTCGCATATTTTCCCACTTCCCCAGCAGAGTCTTATGGGCGCTTTAAGGATTTTGGAGTCATTGAGAAGGATATGCTCCTGTTCTTGTCTCCCTTCTCCGTGGATTCCAATGATTCACCGCCTCAACTGCAGTTCATAGACATGCAATGCAACGATGAGTTGTGCAGCCGACATAAGCAGCTCTCTCTAATGAACTTTTATCGGCAGCTGTATAAAGAGAGATTTCCTAAAATGCCAAGAGAATGCTGAGCCTGTTTGGGTCCACGTACCTGTGTGAGCAAACCTTCTCTCTTATGTACTTGACCAAGAACCACTTGAGGTCTAGACTAACCAATTCCCAACTATGTGACATTTTACGCATCACAACCAGCTGTCAAACCAGACCTGGCATGTATACTGCAATCCAGATCTCAGTATCACCCATCTCATTAGTTTCAGTGAGCTGACTGGCTCTTAGTCTGTTCTCAAATTGATTGAATTTTGAACTAATGATTCCTAACTGCTGTTATGTGTCACTGAAGATGTGAGAAAAAGGCTTGCTGGGTTATTGATAGCCTATTAAAGATTTAATGAAGTTACAGTAGGCTACTGAATACACTTCCATTTTAAATGAACATTGTTTGAAATATATTTTAAAATGTGTTGTATTGATTATTGATTAACTTCATATTTCATGAATTGTTTATAATGAAAGTCATGGTTAAAATGATAACGCACTTGAACTTATGACACTTCTCAAATTGATTGAACTTTAAACTAAGGAACTGCTAGTGTCTGCGTGTTGTGCCTTTGAAGATGTGAGAAAATATTAATGCTATATTATTGATAGTCTATTAAAGACCGTTTTAAGTGTACAGTTGGCTAGACTGCCATTTTAAATGGTGAATATTGCTTGAGAATTTCGAACTGAAGGCCATTATTATGACACTGAAAATAAAGTGCAGTGCACTTTTTGCATATTTGTATGTAACATGATGTGAGAAGCTGCTGGCCCCCAGGTGTTTTCACATTATCCAATCTGACCCCCTTTGAAAAATCCTTTCAAACATTGAAGAGCGAGAGCAGGTTGCAATTTAATAGTCGGAGAAACTGACAACAGAAAGGTGCAGGAAGCTTATTGATGGTTACAAGAAACATTTGGAAGACATCATCATTGCCTAAGGCTGCACAACTAAGCATTAGAAAAGGGTGCTATAGACACTTTTCAATTTTGAAGGCATAAAAGATTGTATATTTGTATTCTTGTTGTTTGATCATGTGCTGTTCAATTAAACCGATGAAAATTATTTCAGAAGATAATGTACATTATTCGCATAAAATGCAAAGGTGCCAATAATCTTGGCCAAATATAGTTGAGCCAACGTAACATAATTCACCCTCACCCTTTGTAGTTCCCATTTCTCCACCATGTGATCAACCTCTCCTCCGAGGACAGAGATTTTTGAGTCATCCAGGAGCAGAAAACCATTTTTGAGCAGGACAGTACCAAGGAGTTTTACCTTTGTTCCAGGGGGGGTGTTAAGACTGAAAAACAGGAAATTTGTATATATATGAATTCTTGCAAATGTTAAACACATCATAATTGGATGTACCAAACCTGCCTTAACAGAAACAGAAATGCCAAAAGGCCATGTTATTTCCAAGTCCCCAACCATATCCTCTAACCCTTACCATTTTCTAAATGACATGGAGCACTGCCAGGGGACTGTGGTGAGGCTTGGAAGGACTATTAATAATCCCAGCCGCTCACCCATCCTCATGGTAAATTAAAAGCCCCTCTATCTCATCAGGCCTGATAAGGCCTCTGCCTCTCTCATTAGGAAAGCACAGGGACTTAGAAGGGATTTCCAGCTACTGATGCTGGATGCCAAAGCAGCAATTAGGGATTTCACTCCAAACCACTGGGATGGATAGGGTGCTCTCAGGATAGTGGCCAATGTGGAAATGAGGCACTCTATACTCTCGATGTAATCACGTACACACAATCCCACAAACACACCATTCACTTTATGATCAAGCTTGCTACTTAATGCTTAATTGTCCCCCCCTTCTCTCTCACACACTGAACAGTCCGTATAAGCTCCATCCTGCCTGTAATCCATCTCATCCCTCTTTGCCACTCACTCATGGACTCACACACACTCATGCGGACACTTTCATAATAAACACTAACCACTGTTGTTGGTAGTTTGTGTGAGTGTGTGTGTGTGTGCAGCTCATAAAGAGGGGATTTGTTCTGTTCTCTCTCCTCTTCCCATCAGCAAGTCAGGATCCACATTCTGGCCACTCCACCTGTACAGACTGGCTAGTCACCATGGCAGCAGTCACTAAGGCCACCATTGCTGGGATGGAGATGCAATTAAGACTGGGAATTGTTCATAGATCAGCTGCCAAGGGAAACTGGAGGCGTGTGGTGGGTTGATGGAGAAGGGGTGGTGTGGATTGGGGTGAACAGGGAGTGTATGTGTGTGTGTATGTTTGGGGGGGGGGCAGTTCCAGCACATCTGTGCATGACGGTAGGCTGTCTGTGACACAGAGAGCTGGAAAGTGGAGAAAAAGTAAGGAAACGGAGGCCAGTCGAGTAGGGAGCTTGTGGCAAAGAAAATAAAATGTACCCATGGCCACATAATAGGGGTGGAAATCAGCAGGGCCCTCACAATCAAAAGCCTAAATCAGTCCACATTAATTGCTTTTAATCTAAGGTGAACTGGCTAAATGACACACTTCTTTGCTTCCATGTAGCTACTAGTAACACAGCATAGCAGAGATTGACTTACCAGATATACAGTGCATTCAGAAAGTATTCAGACCCCTTCACTTTTTTCACATTTTGTTATGTTGCAGCCTTATGCTAAAATCGTTTAAATTAATTTTTTCCCTCATCAATCTACACTCAATACCCCATAATGACAAAGTGAAAACAGAATTTGACTTAGCTGACGAAAGGTGAAAGGTGCTTTGGCAGCGATTACAGCCTCGAGTCTTCTTGGGTATAACGACAAGCTTTGCACACCTGGATTTGGGGATTTTCTGCCATTCTTCTCTGCAGATCCTCTCAAGCTCTGTCAGGTTGGATGGGGACCGTCAGCGGACAGCCATTTTCAGGTCTCTCCAGAGATGTTCAATTGGGTTCAAGTCATGGCTCTGGCTGGGCCACTCAAGGAC
>OOFE01045003.1:0-13096 GCA_900323365.1 Monocentris japonica | reverse complement strand
AGGTGGTACGTGTCAAAGGAACATCCACATGAATGCCAGGACCCACGGTTGTCCTTCCTTGGACCACTTTTGGTAGGTACTAACCACTGCATACCGGGAACACCCCACAAGACCTGCCATTTTGGAGATGCTCTGACCCAGTCGTCTAGCCATCACAAGTCGCTCAGATCCTCACACTTGCCCATTTTTCTTGCTTCCAACACATCAACTTCAAGAACTGACTGTTCACTTGCTTCCCAATATATCCCACCCTTTGACAGGTGCCATTGTAAGTAGATAATCAATGTTATTCACTTCACCTGTCAGTGGTTTTAATGTTGTGGCTGATCGGTGTATACTGTAGATATTGTGCAGGTGACGAGATACTATAAAGTCAGTCGTGCACCATTTACAAATCTGATCCTCCTGCAGTTCAGACAGACACACAAACCTTTATATAAACACACTGTGCTCTGTGTCGTCTGGTGCTGATTGCATCCTTTCATCCAGTTAAAGCCAAAGCTCCTCTGCATGTGTGCACACACTCATTCACATTGTAGTGTGACTTGTAGTGTAGTGTGACTAAAGAGGAACACATGCAAAGCTTTCTGGTAATTTCCTATGGGCTGGGCAGGGCAGTGGTTCGTGGTGGGCTGCTCTCTGATCTGTAGATGGGACAGACTCTCAGACAGCTGACTGTGGAGAAAAGCAAGCTGACATGTTTTATCTTGTCAAATTATTTCCCTTCGACCCCACAGAAGATTAGCATCAACTGCTGCCCCCCCCTATAAGCTGGCATCATAAAAATGGCTGTTATTTTGTCTTGGTCTTAGGTGTTCTGAACTCTGCCCCTCTGCTGTTGCCGGGACGCCACATGTTGAATGCTGGTCTGATGGCAGCGTCCATGGGAGGCATGGTGCCTTTCATGCTCAGTTCCAGTTACAACACTGGCATGGGATGTCTTCTGGGAGTGTCTGGACTTTCCACCATTATGGTAAGTCCTCACTAGAACAAAGAGTGAAATGTGACCTTGTGATAAAGTACATTAGAAACAACATTATAGGAGATGAGACAAACTCTTCACTGCAGTTACAGATAATTAATTACAACTCCATTCTGTATTTATCCCGTTGTTTCACTCTATTTTGGAAAAATGGATGAACACAAATTTGGTTTAAGTGACAAATGTTTCTTATTTCCCTGGCTCCTTATTTCCGGACCGGAAACTGGTTGTCCCCCATAGGGTGTGACACTGACTGCAGCCATCGGGGGCGCTGACATGCCTGTGGTCATCACAGTGTTGAACAGCTACTCTGGATGGGCGCTCTGTGCTGAGGGCTTCCTACTAGAAAACAACCTCATGACCATTGTTGGAGCTCTGATTGGCTCCTCTGGTGCCATCCTATCCTACATCATGTGTGTGGTGAGTAGATCCTGTGGGGGGAGATTAGTGCCAGCAGATTGTATTGTAAGTTGTCATGCTCATGCTGAATTAATTGGGGAAAAAAAGGGATTTGTTGAATGAATGAAGTCAAAACTGAATTTGTAAGGCACAATTTGAAACTGCATGTAATGGCTTGAAATTAAATGAGACTATTATTTAATTTAACATAACAAATCTAGTACTGGGCAATCAGTTTGCTAACTTGCAGACAGCTAGTATTGTTTAAAAGCAGTGTACTGCAGCCTGGCAGGCATGCGGTTGTTCACAGCAGTATCATATTTGGATATTTAGCAGTAGTAGTGTAGAATATCACTTGACGTTTTTGGAAGACATCACGTAATCACACATCATTATCACTTTTTTTTTTTCAAACATTTACACTACCTAGCCAACAGCTAGCCTCTAACCAGGCCACAAGTTGACATGTTTTTAGACAACAGCCAATTTTAGCTTGATTTATGATGTTCACCAACATAAAACAAGTGACTCGATTTGCAACTCTTTTGTTGTGGGTGGCTAAGTGAAGAGTGGGGTGAGCCAACTGTTGGCAGCCTTGTGTCCACATGTGTCTTGGAAGATTAATTTGAATTTGGGGGGGGAACAAATTTAAAATTGTAGTTAAAAGTTAAATTTACATTTCTAAACAGTTAAATATGAGCGTAACAAATTAAAATGTATGCACTTCAAATACAATCTCTGCTGGTAAAAATCTCCCTCCATACGCACATGCACACTTACAGACACAGTATATATCTGAATTATTGCCCCGCATCTCCCCCCAAGGCAATGAACCGCTCCCTGCCTAATGTGATCCTGGGTGGGTACGGTACCACCTCTACAGCAGGGGGTAAACCCATGGAGATTGTTGGCACCCACACCGAAGTCAATGTGGACCAGTCCATTGAAATGATCAAAGAAGCCAACAACATCATCATCACACCAGGTACAGACATGCAATGCACAACAATAGAGGGTGTCCCTTCAAGTGAAAACATTCAATAAAGGGCCAAGCAGATTTAGAGTTTTTATTGAAAACTTGCTCACTTATACAAGGGCCCTTTTTTGTATTGTCTTTTTGGTGGTCTCACACCTGTTATGTATCATCACATAGGAATGTTACGTTTCAACTGACGTTAAGACGATTAACCATCCAGACAGCACAGAATCGGGTGGGAAAAGTTTGTAGAAGTTTTGACTCTGCCAATTTGTGTAGGGGAGTGTAACAGGCAGCCAATCAACAGCCTGCTTTAATACAGAGCTTTGATTTGATCAGCTCACGGTCAGAGCGAGTGTACAGTGGTCAAAAGGGACACAATTTGAAACCACGTAAAGACTGTACATATCTGAGGCATTCAAATATAATTATCTGAAAACGTTACCACCCAGTGTGGCTGGTGGCCCTTTTTGATTTATCTGCCAAAGACAAACTTTACTGGCATTTGGCAGTTGGCTGGTGTTAAAACTTTGCAGACACACCCTCCTGGCTGTAGTAGCACTATGGTGCACATAAATAGCCGCCCACCCTACTCCTTTCCAGCACCAATTTCAGTCACTCCTGATATAAAGACTGGGAGAGATGGGTGGAGAGGGAACGTTTGGCCCACATCAGAGAGAAAGATGGGGCACACCTGTGCTGTCAGACTCTCACTACAGGGATGCATGGATCCTCCTCTGTACTCCAGATGTTGCTTTTTAGACTGTCAGGATCAAAAACACCCAACTATCTCTCTCATCTGATCAGCTTCACCTGACGAAAGGGCTGATTGCATGTACTGGCTTGCCAAAAGGAGATTGATGGTCATGAATATTGGAGGATGGATGTGGAGAGACATAGTAACCATGGGAGGGAGCCATTTGTCCAGATATGAGCCCACATTTCTGACTTTAAAGTCAGATATCTGGTCCCTAGTGACACACATACAATGTGTCAATACTAGATGCTGTTTGTTAGTAAGAGTAAAAGATGATGTTTAATTTGTGTGTGTGTGTGAGGCAGTGACTACAAACTGGTAGTAGTTTGTCACAGTGACCTGAGCAAGAAGGACCTGTGTGGATCACTTGGATTCTCTTTGCTGTTCTTTTGAGGGCTCAAACAAATCCGAAGGCAGCTATCTGGTCTGACACACTGGTTTGATTACAGAACCAGTGAATGTGAGCTATTCAGTACAGACTACGACTTCTCCATGAACTGTCAACAACAAAGTGTGGCAGTGAGGAAACAGAAGGCTCCAGTTGTCTGGGGAGTTAGAGGGTACAGGTTAGGGGCGACTGGGTTGGACTGCTTCAAGGGGACTTGATTAGGGTCAACGCTGAACTCCAAAGGTTAAACAGGGGTTACAGATGCAGGGAAAGCAGTTCTTTGCACGCAGGGCATCAAAATGCACACCACACATACGGTTCTGGAAAGTTTTCCTTTTTGAGTAATATCTCCCAGATCATTGAACCCGTATGATTTAATACAGAGGAGACTGTGGTGATGGGGGAGACTGAGCAAGGAGACGGTTAGAGAGATAGGAAGAAGAGTACAAGGGAAGGAATGTCGGGCAGAAGTCCCTGCTGCTTCACTGTGTTTGATTTAAGAATGGTGGAATTTTACTGACTGTGTCAAATGGTGTATTTATTCCAATGGTTCAACACCATAAAATAAAAATCCATAATGGAAAACCCTATTTGACCAAATGCTACTTAACTACAATGCCATAGACAATTATAGATGGATTGTAATACACTAGGAAGAAAAAAATCATATTATTGCATAATATAAAGTTTATGTGTGTGTGCAGGTTGGGGTCTGTGTGCAGCAAAAGCCCAATACCCAATTGCAGACATGGTGAAGATGCTGAAGGAACAGGGCAAGACTGTCAGGTGATTTTCGACGCCCATACACTTCATGTCATTATCAAACAAAACCATTGCGATTCATCACCCAGATATACTGCACATGACAATATCATAACTTTAGTGCAGTGCATTGCTATCAGGGTTTGATAAGACCTGCACCTTAAGATGTTGCGCCTCTATCCTCCAGACTGATTTTCGACAGTGAAGGCAAGCTCAAACAAACTGAGTTTTCTTATCAGATTAGCTACTTGATGCAAAAATAATTCCCTCAGTTTAATCCAGACTGCATGAAACTGGACTCCTAATAGGTTAAGTGTGCACAGAAGCATGATTCTGGAATGGACTTATGTCTCTTTAAATGTTTATGGGTTGCACATTTAAAAAAAAAAAAAAGACTAATGGATAAGACAAAACACATCTGGGCCTGATATGATCTTGTTAAAGTGTTAGCTATCATATGCAGTACCAAACAGAGAAAGACAAGCGTGTTTAGCTTGAGACCTCTAGGTAAGTCACGTGGTGAAACAAGCGTATGCAGGGGCTTTGCATCGAAGTTTGTTGATCGTTTTCTGTGATTCTGTGCATTAGGTTTGGTATCCACCCAGTGGCTGGCCGTATGCCAGGCCAGTTGAATGTCCTCCTGGCTGAGGCTGGTGTTCCCTATGATGTGGTACTGGAGATGGATGAGATCAATGATGACTTCCCAGGTAAACTTTAAGGGCTCTGGTATGAGTCTTGGTCAATGCCAAAGAGAGCTTTTACAATTCACTGCTGCTCCACTTCACTTCAGCTGGAAAGTGGGGGATAATATTACTAAATCAGCATGTGTATAATAAATGCACCCCTTTTCATCGACACTTGGCGCAACCTAATGTTGCTTGCGTATTGATGTTTAGACATGCCATGCAACAGACTGTTTTTCTTAGTAACCAGGCATGCAGGCTGAGACACATGGTTCTGTTTATGACAGAGGGAGATAAGTGTGGTGCAGGGGAGTCCAATAACATTAGCAGGGGCTGCTAACATCCAACTAACGTTCATTGAACTGTTCATCATCTGAATTGCGCATAAATGTTTGTGACCTGCAGAGACAGATCTGACATTGGTCATTGGCGCCAACGACACGGTGAATTCCGCAGCACAGGAAGATCCCAACTCCATCATTGCTGGCATGCCTGTCCTGGAGGTGTGGAAGTCCAAGCAGGTATGTCTTTTTTTTTTTTTTTTTTCCCCCCCTCTTACAAGTTGTCAGCACATGATATATAGATGCACCTATCACTGTACTATTCAACGTGATAACAAAACGCTCTGTTCAACTTTTATCACAGGTGATAGTGATGAAGCGTACCCTAGGCGTGGGCTACGCTGCAGTGGATAACCCAATTTTCTACAAGCCAAACACATCCATGCTGCTGGGAGACGCCAAGAAGACCTGTGACAGCTTGCAAACCAAGATCAGAGATGTGTATTACTAGTTATCCTCCATTAGCTTACCATCATGTTCATTTTGGAATACAGAGGCAGGTTGATAGACTGTCTGTCCAGCATGGGCATGTAGGATATATATTTTCAACCTTAAAGCTTGATGGCGAAGAGATTTATTGGGTCTTTAACATATGTGATTATAATGCAATGCTGTATCAAAGGTGCCACAGATTCATAGATGATTTCCTTGTATTTGAGGGACAAAAATAACTAATGCATGTCATGATTTGTAAATAAAATATTTAAATGTGATCAATCTGAACTCAGTTTCTCTAATTATTGAATTTCAAGTGACCGCGCGTTAACTCATAGGTGGCTGAAACTAGCTGTAAATTAAAACCACACTAAAGTGATGAGCACTTTTCACTCACATTTGTTTGCTTGTCAGTTTATTTTCACCAAATTTTGTTCAGTTTTTGGATTGCTTGTCTTTGTTGGTGGGATTTTATATATAGGATTTTATTGTATTCACCAATGCATTAAATGCACTCCATCCATGTTTACCTTTTTAAATCCTTTGTATTGTGATACACAGGTACAAAATGAAAAATAATTGATTTTAAATCCACTCTTCTAGCTTCAGTTCATGAGTCATCATTTATCGCTGCTTTCAGTCTTTCCTCATGGCATCCCTCAGAGTTTTCTAGCAGAAGTCTTGGCTTTGGTGATGAGTGAGTGCAGGTACGAGTAGAAGAAGAGGAGGTTATCATATTCGCCACTGTACTCCTGAGCAAGGCAATGCTCATGGTAGTCCTTTAGGAAGTAGTAAATAGCCTCAATAGTAGCAAGGTAGGTGTCTGGCTTGCCCTTCTGGTGGCGCCAGAAACATGTTTTCCTCATCTTCAGCTCTACCTGGAGCAAAGCTAGAGCACAACACATGCCAGTCAGAATGCACACAGGAACAGTGAGGTAATATTAAACAGTGTTGTGGGTGAGAGAAATTTGCCCCTTATAATGACCGGCACTCAGAGCTCTTTGAAAGGCTGCATAAATGCAATCTTTCAAAATTACCTTGCAGTCTCTCGTCTGTGATGATCCTGTTGGTCTGGTTCCATGTGCTGTCGATAAAGACCACCCTCTGGAGGGGATACACCCTTGACTCCAAGCCTTTAGCCTCATCTGGGGTCCTTGATCCCACGTCTTCAGCAATGTGTGTGGCCCGTAGTGCCTCCTCTCTTCTCAGCCTCTTAGGGCAGGGCTCAGAGAAGTCATGTGACCTGTGGCGCAAACACTGCATCATGTCATGCATTGTGACTGACCCTGGACCAGGGAACACCAACACCACCTGGAGAGAGTAGAGTGACAACACAGTCAGTGTGTGTGGAACAATAACACTAGTACACTAATGTAATACTAGACAAAGTACATTTTCTAAATGCGTGTGCACAGTGTGGTAGTTGTTTTTATATATGCTCAATTTTAGGGAGCATTGGCATTAGTACTATTGGCAGTGGTATTCAGTATATGAGAAGGAAAATCAAACTGAAAAAATGAGAGCACTGCATTGAGTAATGAAGTGAAAGAGACAAGAAAGCAAAAAAAGATATGTGGGTAGAGTACAAAAGGCACTGTAACTCATCAAGCAGTCCAATTACAGTATGATTATATTTTCTGAGTGTTCCTGATAACTAGTGATCTGAAATTGGAGCAGATCTTCTAGCATGAAATTTAAGGATGCACCAACTGACTCGTTCTTTTTAGTCAATATAAAAATGCCACATTTTGCATGAAAACGTTGCATATGCTTGAAACTCTGGGACAAAATAGAATAAATAAGTTCTTGTACACAATATGTAGAAGGATTTTTAGTGGATTGTACCTTTTAAGAACGGGAACAGTATGAGGACAAGACTCAAAGGCAACTACTTTGAAATTTGAATTAGATTTGTGACATCAACCCCTTCCCTCTGGTTCACCTAAACATTTATCATTCATGTGCATGTAAAAATGATTAGCAATCGCAGTACTTTATATATAGTATTAAAGGGAAAAGATTTCTGAGAATCTGTTTCATTTAAAGTTGGAACTAAGTCTTTAGCTGAAATGACCAAAAAGTAGTCAGCTGATGAAGTTCGGGTGGAAGAAGAATAAGTAGCAGGAATATGAACAGAACAAAAATGTATTGCTTTAAAATAAAAGACATGAAATGAGTTCAATGAAATCAATCATGTCAGGATGAGGAGCAACTAACTTTGTCGCTTTCAAATTCAGGTATGCAGGGGTAAGTGTATATGGTGACATCACTGGGAGCAAGGATCTTGGCGTGGACAGCAGTGCTCTTGCCGTCTGTCTCATTGGGGTGCTTGATGATGTCTATCTTCACAGGAAGCTAAGAACAAGATAAAGACAATCTAGTCAAGATAGTTACATTTTAACTACAAGAGGTTCAGTGCAAAAAGACAATGTGAAAAGTTACACAAATCATACATCAAAGACATAGGTTTTACACCACATAAAAGACAGTACTATTACTACTATTCCATGGCTGCAGGCTTCTCTTAAAAGAACAATCAAGTGAGTCCTAACCTCTTACTGACCTTAACTGAGGGAATTTCTTGCTCGCTGACACCCACTAATGAGCAGCATGTGTAGCAGAAGAACATCCTTGATCCTCCACATTTAGAGCACTTTAACCTGCCCCTCTGCTGTGCTTTCTCCAGCACTGCATGTGATGCCAATTTTAGACATTGGAGCGGTTGCTTGGCAAGCTCATGGGTGTTTGATGAATCACCAGAGACTGGTGTTTCGTCAGGGCAACTGGGATAGAGATGGTGGTCTTGATCCAGACTGCTCATATCTTGCTCTTAAAATGTTGACACACTGATGCTGGGGGAACTTATTAAAATATGTGGGCCAAGCATTGATGGCTGAAGAAAAATGACAATAAGACAAATATTAACCGGCATAATTTACAACATTCAAATAATTTCATAACACAGCTGAAATTGTATGACAAAAACAGCCAAGCTAGAGCGGTGTGGGACCCTACTGAGAATGACAGGAAGGGTATGAGGGAAACTTGAGACAGTATGACAAGAAACGAGACTATGGCGTGGTTTCTGCACCAGCAGGACATAGTCTGGTGTACAGTGTTTGTTAAACCTACACTAAAGTTCAGTTAAAGGATAATTCCGGTATATTTAAACCTGGGCCCTATTTTTACATATTTTGGGGTCTAAATGACTAATAGGTACAAAAAGTTTTGGTCCAGTAGATCGCCTCAGCTGGCAGCCGCGAAACGGGCTGCAATGGCTACAACGTAATCCTTTGGGGCAACTGCGCCCGATCAAAGTACATCCACTAAAAGTGCTTGTTTTGCCACTGAGAGCCTCAAATTGTAATTCAAAGTGTCTGACAACATTACGGAAAGGACCTTTAGACTTTTGTTTAACCAGACACAGAAGTCTCGCTCGAAGGAGAAGACTAACTCAGATTTCAGAGCGAGACTTCGTTTCTGGTTAAACAAAGGTCTATCACTGTAGGGATCCTTTCCGTAATGTTGTCAAACACTCTGAATAACGATCTGATCCTCAATGGCAAAAACAAGCAGTTTTAGTGGACGTACTTTGATACGTCCATGCAAATCTGACGTTTGGTACCAGGGTTGACAAAGACGGTTTACCGGGAGCTGATAACATTGTAACATACTATTAGATAGTACAAGCATGTGTGAGAGTGATAAGTAAACACGGGTTTACATTTCTTAAACAACTCTCTAACGTAACGCTTTTCTGTATCATTTTTTCTTTTCACTTTAGCCCCATCTGCCATTGTTAAACATCCCTGTTGTTAGCTACCGTTAGCTTACAATTTGCTCAATACCCACATAGTAACATTGGCTCATAGCAGAAACAGCTCGGTTAACACCCAAGGCAGAAGCTGACAACGTCGGAACAGATACGTTTAATATGTCCTAAAACATCTTCCGCTCCTTACCCACTTAATAATTATGGTAAACCTGTTGTTGCTAGCGACATCACAATCAGAAGTAGAGCATGGCACACTTCTTCTTCTACGCCGGAAGTAGTTTTTCATATCAGGAAGAGCTTTTTTTTTAGTTAGTTACTTGCTGCTTAGCAACATCTCGAAAATGTATGTGACGTTAATTACATGGTAGCAGCATCTTTGATCACAACAGCGGGCCAGCAACAAAAATGGCTAAGGCATTAGATAATGAAGAGGACCTCACTGATAGTTATGAAAAATTCATCAAGCATCAAGGACTGGTAACGTTAACATGCAAAATATAAATTTAAGGTTATGGGTTTGAGCTCGTTATTTCTATTTGCTAGTAAGCTATCGATAGTGTTAACTAATGTTAGCAGACTTTTTAAATGCGTGGCATTATTATTATAAGGTTAGCCTTGAGTTAAGGTTAATACAATAAAATTGTTTTAACCCTGGTGTCATTAATGCTGAAGTCAGGCAAACCAATTTATCTCATGGCACTCTGAGTTACCTGTAGCAGGGTCAAATGGGGCTAAATTACCATCCAAGAACCAACTCTAAATCCGAGGCTAAAGATAAACCTGGTTATCATTCATATATATCTTTACCCGTGTTAAATTTTAATCTCTTGTTTCCCACGTGACCTACCTAGAGGTCTCAGGCTAACGTCATTCTCATATTCTCCCTATCATTTACTACAGATATTTTTGATTTTTTTTTTACTTTCATATTTTGTAGGATTATTTATTTTCTTCAATAGCTTGCAAGCTGGGTTCAGACCTTGATGTTATAAGGGAAGCAAACTACTAACTATTAAAAAAAAATAGTGCTGTAAATCAGTGGGAGGCTCATGAGGGTCATGCTGTCAGAATTGTAGGTCACATGAAAGAATGTGTTTGTCCTGAATATATATTTGTGTAAGATAGGGTATCAACAATGATAATGAATATGGTTTGGATTTGGTTGTATCATTGACAAAAAAATCCTATGAAATATGTCATGTAAAAATGTAAGAATATGCATAATAGTGGGAGGATGTCAACAATCACAATGAATTTGGTATTTTATTCCATTGTCAAACACTAAAAACATTTTCACACAAATAGAAATATAAGGTTGTAGACTGAACTTCAACATCCTTCATGCTAACAAATTGATTCCTGTGGATTTACTGTGCTCTTATACATTTTGTTTATAAGTAAATGAGGATCTTAGAACAAATATCCCTGCACTATTCAATATAAAACCAGGTTTAATCTGGCCACCTATTTGTGGACTGCTGAAAGAACTTTTGCTATGGTCTCATTACATTTTTAGACAAATAGTTCCTCTATTCACTGTGTGAACAATCCACTTCTTGAATACAGTACATGTTTCCCTGTTGTTTAGTGGAACTATATAAAGAACATTTCCGTTTCGATGAACCTGTTTTTTCTACTGAGAACACAAACCAACTGATGAAAATCATGATGTGGCCACTTCCTGACCATTTGTATTTAAAAAAAAGTTTTGGTTGATGTTTTTACAACCTCAAGGCTATTTTGGCTTGGAAAATAGGTTTTACTGGATGTTACATCCAATTTATTTTGCACTGCCTAGATATGTTTAAAAAGTTCAAGTTTCCTGCCTCCAGGTTCAATGGCCCGTAACCTGTGAAGAAAATCTAACGGAGTTGCCATCGGACTTTGTTGGTTGCAAACTGCCAGAAGAGATACTTGATTATTTGAGGATGAAAGTGGCTTTCCCATTGGATTCTATTCTCTCCATTTACACAAGTCTTGATGAGCTGTCGATAAAGTTGAAAAAACACGCCTCCACATTGTCACAAGCACAAACCAAAAAGACAGAGAAAGAGATTGACACCAGAAAATGTAAGTACACTATTACTTATTATTAACCATAATGCTCATAAGACAAACAGAACATAATGCTATCTGCCTGTTGACTAGTAAACCATTTGAGTATTGTTTGTTCCATGTTTTAGTTGATGACCTGGTGGAAAAAGCACATAGAAAAATCAAAGAAGAGGTAGGTAAAAACCAGCTATTGCTACTCTCTGTATTCCAAAAGTGCATCATTTGATGATATGCTATATTTGATGTAAAAGATGCTGCATTACCAATATTGAATGTTTTATTTACAGGGTGAAAAAGTACACAAGCCACAGAGATTATGTATTGAGGTTGGTGTGATGATGGAACATAATGGGAAATCAAAATTCTGCAATTATTTGTTTGGATTGAAACTATTTTGACATTTTCCCCGAGGACTACGACTATCCAGGATTTACTGAAGTAGAGAATACTGACATTCCTTGGCATCCCAACCCTTTTCAACATTTGCAAAGTGTCTCAGAGGCCCAGCACTTCAAAGTAAGCACATTAATTATCACTTTATGTTATTTATTTTTATAGAGGTAGGATGTGACATTATTTTGTAATCTTCATTAATCAGACTTTGTCATACCAGGCTTTCGAACTTGAGTTGGACAAGACCTAGTGTTGACTTATTAGATAAATACGATTATTTTTTACTGTAGTTTTCTAATTCACTTTACAAAGGCCTGTTTATTACCTAGTTGTTACCTGTTTGTTACCTATTGCTTGTAACCTAATATCCTGTTCTGACACCCCATCTTACTCTGTGAAGAACGTCGTGTTGCCTAAATGTAAACATTTGGAGGGCAGTAGATTAGCGGTGGTGTGTTCGGTGTTGTGTTTCCTTCTATCACAATGGAATTTTCTTGGATGCTCTGCAACCAATCATCCTAATCTGAGAAGCAGACCCTCGTTCTGTTGTATTAACAAAGTCCAATTTTCATGGACAACCTTTATCAAATATTGGCTGAACAAAACAAAAAGGAGTAATTTAGGGCAAACTGGTGTAAGGACCCCTCTGAGGTCAAAAACTACAGACCGGTTTCCCTTCTACCCTTCCTATCCAAAACTCTTGAACTTGCTGTCTTTAATCAACTGTCCTCGTACCTCCACCGGAACAACCTCTTGGACCCCCACCAGTCCGGGTTCAAGGTGGGTCACTCGACCGAGACGGCCCTCCTTGCAGTGACAGAGTCGCTCCATGCCACTAGAGCAAATGCTCTCTCCTCTGTCCTGATACTCCTGGACCTGTCTGCGGCGTTTGACACGGTGAACCACCAGATCCTCCTCTCCACCCTTGAGGGGATGGGTGTCTCATGCTCTGCACTCTCCCTGTTTGCATCCTACCTGACGGGTCGCTCCTACCAGGTGACGCTGAGAGAGTCTGTGTCGGAACCACGAAGGCTGACCACTGGGGTTCCGCAAGGTTCAGTTCTGGGTCCTCTTCTTTTTTCCCTCTACACAGCATCTCTTGGCTCTGTTATCCACTCCCATGACTTTTCCTACCACTGCTATGCCGATG
>OOFE01045002.1:0-15169 GCA_900323365.1 Monocentris japonica | reverse complement strand
GAAGTTGATGTGTTGGAAGCAGGAAAAATGGGCAAGCGTAAGGATCTGAGCAACTTTGACAAGGGCCAAATTGTGATCGCTAGACGACTGGGTCAGAGCATCTCCAAAACGGCAGGTCTTGTGGGGTGTTCCCGGTATGCAGTGGTTAGTACCTACCAAAAGTGGTCCAAGGAAGGACAACCGGTGAACCGGCGACAGGGTCATGGGCACCCAAGGCTCAGTGATGCGCGTGGGGAGCGAAGGCTAGCCCGTCTGGTCTGATCCCACAGAAGAGCTACTGTAGCACAAACTGCTGAAAAAGTTACTGCTGGCTATGATAGAAAGGTGTCAGAACACACAGTGCATCGCAGCTTGCTGCGTATGGGGCTGCGTAGCCGCAGACCGGTCAGAGTGCCCATGCTGACCCCTGTCCACTGCCGAATGGTTTAAATGTTATGGCTGATCGGTGTAGATACCACTGTTAATTCTACAACAGATTACTCAGTTTCAGTTGTATGCAAAAGTTCGAGCTCCACCAGTCAAGGTGTATGTATGCACATTTTAATGCACGATTACTATTTATTTGCATTTATTAGAGATTCAAAATAATAAACAAACGTAAACGTGGCACATGCAAAGGTTTGAGCACCCTGTCAGTCAGTACCTAGTAACACCTGCTTTCTTTCCCCCACTCTTCCTTGCAGAACTCTTCTAGCTCAGAACTATTCTTAGGTCTCCTTGCATGCAGCGCACGTCTGAGATCTCCCCACAGATTTTCAATAATATTTAAGTCTGGGGACTGTGACAGCCATTCCAAAGCCTTCATCTTTCTTTCCTGTAAGTGCTTCATGGTTGATTGTTTTTTCATTTCTGCAGGTCCTTTGCAGTGATCTGTGGGATCTGTTGTGCAGATCTGACCAGTATTCCGGCAAATCTATCAGAGATCTTTCTTCATCTTCCAGATCTTGCCTAGACTTCAACTATCACATTTAACTTCCACTTCTTGGCAATGTTTCTGACAGTTGAAATTGCTAGCTGGAAGTGTTGAAAGAGTTTTTTATACAGTGTAGAGTGTACAAAATATTAGGGCCAACTTTTGAGTTGCAGCCCATTCGGCACAATCCATGCCATGAATGTCAAGAGGACTAAAAACCCTCTTTATCTCCTCACATTCATCTCCACCTGCCCTTCATGACTGAAGTGGGTTTAATAGGTGAAATCAATAAGGAATCACAGCTTTCACCTGATTCACCTGGCCAACCTGTTTCATAGAAAGAGAAGGTCGTCCTAATGTTTTGTCAGTTTTGTCAGTGTAGCCTTCTGTAAAAGTCAATTATTTCTTATTTTCAAGTGCTCAAATAACTGCTTGGAGGAGCCAATGGTTGTTGAAACCAGACAGAAATGAATTGCTGTCTGACAGATTAGAAGATATGAAGTTACTTCAGAGTAATAGTTCAACCCTGGAGTCGTCACCTTTTAAAAAAAAAAAAGCAAAAGCATCACCCGAGAGACTGCCCAAACTTTTCCACGTGGCGTGTTCACTTTGTGTTTATTCATTTGAATCTGTAATAGATGTAAATAAATAGTAATCATGCATTAACGTTTGCAGAAAGGTGACATCTTTGTACAATGTAGAGGTCGGGTCAGCTTCTGTTCACTTAATAATTCATCCTAACATGCATTTGGGTGCATACAATGTACTGTTTTAAACAGTAGGGGTAAAACTGCAATATACTGTATTTTAGGGTAAATATATTTGGCTCATATATTTTAGGGGTGACAGACAGATGCACACCTTGTATATAATTCATGGTTAAAATAGGTGACTATATCTTGACATAGCGCTGCACTGATATAGATAGAATTTAGGAGTTACATAGAATGTTAACATCCACATTGACTAAGATTTTAGGGGTAACAGAGTTAACTACATTTATGGATAGCTGATTCTGATTTATCTTCGGGATTACATGTGTAACAATATTTTCACCATTCCCTTCTGTTTAGATGGATAGATTGGCTTGTCGATATACGGGGTCGATAATGGTCTTTGATTAAAAGCCAAGCACTCAATACCTCAATACAATGGCCTCAATACAAAAATGTCACTATCGACCTTCAAAAACCCATATTGGTGAAGTCCTATTGTGAAGCACAGATGGGTCTTGCGGGTTACCTGGTAGGGAGGAGAGGGCTCTCTCAGCCGTCTGCCTCAGGTTTTCTCCTTCCTGCCACTGAGTCTGAGGCAGCAGCCATATCTTCTCACCACCAACCTGCTGCTCGGCCAGCAGAACCAGGGAGTCGGCCAGGCAGCGCTGCAGCGAGGCCAAGTCCTTCTCCACATCAGCTAAAAACAGAGACAGGGCGGTCAGCTGGCTCACAGTGTCGCTGTGTTTCCATCAAATGTTGAGCACATTTTACACAAACTCTTGAAATGTCGCAAAAAATTAAAATGTGAATTAGGTGCATATTCATCAGCTGCGTCGAAGGCAACAAACTTCCTGAATGTCAAAACATCCATGAGAAAAGAATGGAGATCCTTTCAAGTGTCAGCTAATGTAGGTTGTATTTCATGCTTTCATCATCTTCACTGACAAAAGAACTTCTGCTTCAAGGTAGCATAAAAAAAATTGCAATAGGGAGACATTTCCATTCAGCTGAGTATTTATTATTATATTTATTATTATCCATATTTCCCTGCTGAGTGGAAGCACTTTCCATAATGCAGAGTAAACAATTGAGAATCTTCTTTATTGTGGTTGCAAGGACTTTGAAGCTGCCAGTGGTACCCCTTTGCGTTTCACTTCTATCACACTCATAATCACAGTAAAGGATGTGCTCCATGTATTATTGCTATAGTAGAGCAGAGTTTCTGAAGGAGTCAGGAGAAAATATCAGTCCTTTTGATATATTTTATTCATTCACCAAGGGGGAGCTTCTCTTTCCTCTCGCTGGTTGGGGTACAGGGTCAGCCAGCTAGTGGATTAGCAGGTAGGGGTTACGTATTTTCCTCAAGGATACTTCAGCATATATGAACACACTGGGATCAAACCTGTGATACCCATGACAGATAGCATAGATTACCGATAGCTGGTCCTGGGCCTGTTCCTGGAGGGTAGAGTATGTGTTGTAATGAACCAGGGTTTTGGGTTCAGAACGTAATATTTATATTTAGTCTGTTTGGCTATGTATATATATAGATATATATACATACACACATACCTGTGCCCCCCTGTTACAGGCGTAAATGCACAAATTGGTGAACTTTGTCACCAAATATTGATTTTCAATTCCACGCCACTTTACTTAGTTGATTACTGGAATAAGACCAAGGGCTGCAAATATTCATTATTTCACAAGAATTTCTCACCAAGGTGGATGGATAAAGACATTTTCTGTCCATATGCTACCTCCATCAAGATATTGAGAACAGACAATGAGCTTTGCACATTGTAATTTTTCTGTACATCTCCAAATTGAATATGAGACTATGTGAATAGTCTTTTACAACACACATCTACACATCTAGACACTTGGATGATATCGTATTTTGTATGTGTAGACCTGGTGATGTGGGTTAGGGTTATATGTGCTGTTGTTTCACGCTTTCTTCATATTCCCAGATCCTTCTCATCGTTATATATTGCATGTGTTGATATTTTTATGACATTTCCATGTATTTCATACTGCACATACATATTTTGTATATTTTCATATCATACATATTCTACATTCATACTTTGTCCCAAAAAATTCTACTGCTGATTATTGTGCACGCCCTAATAATAATTCATATTTTTCCATAATACTTTTCCATTTGTGTTCTACCTAACATGTTCTAGTGTTGAAATTGTCAGTTGCGTATGTTTATACGACCCCCATACAGCAAATGGGGGTCGTATAAACGCAACATGGATTAGAAATATACTCTTTCATGTTCCAGAAACTCTCTCAAAACCCCCCAAAAATCATCTCTTGACCTCCGTGTTGTGAACCACTGTTCAAACCAACTATGATCGAAAAATTTCAGTCTGGTCTTCGGCATGCAGCAACACAGCACTGAAATGAGATCTTGATGAATGCTGATGCAGGCGAGTGCTCAGTATTAGTGCTGCCTAATATAGACTAGATAGATAGATTGAGGCAGTGAGTCTCCTATACCTCATTGTTCTTTGTCCTATTTATCTCATCCTGTCTTATTTATCCTATTGATCTTTGTCACTGTTGACCTTTATTTTTCTTAGTTGTTATTATGTTGAACATTTTGCCCATCATCCATGCTGACCTCTGACCCTCGGCACTGGCTGGAAGCGCTTCAACCTCTGCTCCCAGGAGTCTTCCAGGTCCTGAGCCAACACGATCTCCTGGTCACCACGGTCTTCCTCTTCGTCAGAGTCGTAGTCGTCCGCCTGCTTACGACTCATTCTCTCAGCATCCTCCAGCAGCCTCAGCTCGTGGTCCGACATCAGGCTTTTCTCGAGCTCCATCTGAAATGAAACCAGACCAGTTCTCCACCTCAAAACCCAGGACTTCTTCCAGACCTTTATTTACTGACCAGATTCTCATATTGTACATATTTGTCCTTGTCTCAGTTCTACTGCTGCTATTTAAAATTTCCTCTTAACGTGCTTTTGCTGTTGAAACAGTCAGTTGCGTCTGTTTATAAACCACTATTTGCTCTATTATGCCTTTCTTTGCTGTATCATAGGAGCTCATAGAGATTCAGAACAGATACTGAGTCATATTGTATGAGGTATGTGCCTTTGCCGATTCACAAGGCAACATTGAATTTGACATATATTTGAACGTACTTTGGCTCTCTCCGCACAAGAGAACGGGACGTATCGGGGCTAGTTTGCCTCATTGTAATCACCGACTGGAGGTCATAGTTTACCCTCCTTTTCATTTCCCACAACATACGACACCTATTTTAAAAACAGTTTTATAGCAGACCTACTTGCTGCATCATCTGTGTGACCTGCTGCTCTATGGGACTCTTGTCTGCGGAGATGACCGGCAGCCTCTGCACACACACCGCTGCCATCAAACTCCACGGCGAACTCAGACTTTCCGCTTTCCGTTTAGTCTGTAAAGTAGCACGACAAACAGAACTGATAGAAAACTGACGAAATCCCGTGTTCCCAACCCCTGTCCTCCCAAAACAATGAAGAATCTGTAAGAGAGGGCGAGTTGCCATCCTCCTACAGGGCGCAGCCATCTTCTTCTGCTGCATTCGCGTGCTGTCGGAAATTATCACGTATTTATACAAACAAACGTACACCTTATACAAATATATACATATTTTACTAATACATTAATGAAAGTATCAATTACATGTCTGCTATACAATTTCGCATCTCCATTTCGCTGCTGTGGTACGAATAGTTTAAATATGCGGCGTTGTCGTATATACGACTTCGGAAATGTAAATGGATTTACAAGGTACCTAGAAGGCAGCATTTTTTCCATTGGTTACCCAGAGTGCTGTGCGGAAGGAGAAGAGTCCATTTTAACAACGGCGGGGGAGCTTTCAATCTATGTAATTATTGATTAACAAAATATGTGGTATTAATTATGTTTTAGAATAACACATGTACACATTTTTGTGATAGTCTTCGATTATGACTGTTTTATTTGTATAAATAAAGATTTTGTTCGCAACAGAGTTATTTTATTTATTTTAAACCCAACAAATAATATCCAACAATGTGCTGGTCAGGATTAGCGTCATTCTCAATGTCACGTTTGTTGTGTTAAATAGCTCAATGTTACACAGCTAACTAGTTAACAAACTAATGAAACATGTACAAATTAAACTGTGTATTAGTCAGTTCTATTAGGAATGTATGCCGACAGGTAGCTGGCTCTCTGAATACAGGAACCTCTTCGTAAGTGTTGTATGGGGAAGCTTTACTATTGAGCATACATGTTAGCTAACGTTAGCTAGTTCCAATAACGTCAGTCTACTGTAGTTACAGTACATGCATGCTAACTAAATGTATTAAAATGTTGAGTGCTTTTTAGCACCATGTGTTTATTTTGTACATGGTGCACAGTTGGTCTGGGCAGGAAACTGCAGCATCCCAAAATCTATCACCATTGATTGATGCTGATGTTGTGTGTGTGCAGATGGGGACATAGTGCGCTGCAGCGGCCATTATGTTACAGTGCTGCCAGACTTCAGGAGAGCACACCGTCCACCACCATCTCTGGGCAAACCTCCAAAGACTTCAGGTATAATAACTCTTCACATGTACCTAACCCATCCCCAGCCCCGATACATGCAGTTCAGTCTTTCTCTCACACGTCAACGTCTATTCACAGCTTGAAGCTTATGATAATAATATTGATGACAAGATGTTAACATAGATTTCATTCCTCAGCCATTTTCCTCCATTGCCTGGTCAGGATAGTCCACTGAGGTGGGGTGGAAAGAAGTTTGAGGAGTTACCAGTTGCACACATCAAAGCTACATACAACAAGTAAGTAGGAGTCTAGGAATGTTACAGTTTATCTACTAGGAATCGATAAAGATTCGAATTGATAAAATGCCATCGGAATTGGTAAAATCCTAACAATGCCCAGCCCTAGTGGTGTGGGTGGTCAGTCGGTCAGTTGGGTAGAAACTACCTTGTATGACAAGGTTACTGAAATGGAGGAAGTCAGTATGAATGATTGCGAGTCCTGCAGAGCTCTACACTAAACTAGACAGAGCTTTATTTTAGCAAGTCATCATGCATCACACCATCACAATCCTCTCCAATGGAGGCAGAGAGACTGGACATCCTTCATGTCAACCTGTGTATTTTTGGTGAGTGCACCAGTTGTAAGCCAGTAAACTGTCCTGTCCTATACCAGTACACACATCCAGGTGACAGACAGCGCCGGCCTGTCCATGGTCAGGACGTCGTGTGGAACAGAAGGCTTCAAGAACATCAAGAAGTCGACACCCATCGCTGCTCAGACTGCAGGCATCTCTGCTGCTGCGGTAAGGCCACATTCACGTTAGCCGTTTAGATGAAGCTCTTATCCAGCGCAACTTAGAATGAGTGGGCAGGTTGGAGGTTCAGTGTTTTGACAAGACACATGGCTGTTGCAGGAATTGAGTCTTTGTCTGTTTAGTTTAGTTTAGACCACCCTGGTACCCCTGCAGTAACCACAGTGACTGTATACTGTTAAAGCAAAGTCAAATTCGTCAAGGCTGCAGTTTCTGCTGCTTCTTCAGTTTGTGTAACATCATGTAGTTCATGAATATTAAATGTTTTGCTCAGTTGTAAATAAACTCTTCACTAAGGACTCATGATACAGCAGAATAGTCTGTGTTAAATGCTCATTAAGACTGTTTTACCCTGATTTGTGCAGCCTGCTGTTTAATAAGGTTGAGGTCAGACTGATTCTTCCTTGCAATAAGCACACTGGGGAAATGAAGTGTTTTATCATAGTGCACAGAAGCAGGAGTTGTGGTTACGTTACCCTCAGATTTGTTGTGTCTGCAGTTGTTGGTGTCCTGGCTACAGGGGGAAATGCATTAGAATGAATAATGTAGTCTCTCATTGTGTTGGTGATATAAAGCCAAGCTTGGAAATGACCACAAGCCCCTAGACTAATGATGGCCAATGTTGTTTGTGTCTGGTAGGTTAGTCTACTCCAAAGGTAACCAGGTATCATTTGGAGTCCTATTCTAAACATCTAGTTTGCTGGTAAAATAGTAAAAGTATCTGGTGAATTTTGCATTGTATCAGGTACCTGACAAAACAAAGTTGGCTACCTGCCCTTGGCCTGAATTATAAAGTGACTACGGGGGACAGGATCTCATTGTATGTGTCTCTGAATAAAAGAGTCAGATGACTAAAATTGTAAAGAGTCTCTCTTCTCCTCTGAACAGAAAGCCACAGCGAAGGGAGTGACGTACGTTCGCGTTTTGGTCAAAGGTCTTGGTCCTGGACGTCTGGTGAGTAGAAGAAGTCTATTATTGTTTGGGCTGTTGTCCCATCCCAGGGTGTCTGCAGGCCCTGAAAGTCTTGGTCTGAAATCATATTATCTAAGCTCAAGGCCTTAAAAGGTCTTGGGTAGAGTAAATGTAGCTTTAGATTCAGTTTTAAAGTGTTAAAATTTCATTTTCATGTTTATTTCAACTGCAAACTTAAATTTAACTTCATGAAACTTTAATATGAAACTAATTCATGATTAGTTAATTGTTTTGTTAATTCTCAAATAATTATCAATTTTTCATATAATAGTTTAAGGATTAGTATTTGTCATAAATATTTGGCCATTAATTAATGTAATAAAAAAATTCTATCATAATTTGAGATAACAATGGCTTTGAGTATATTGAAATATTTATTAAGTTCATCATATTTTAAAAATGTAACATTAATTATTGGTTGCTATTATAAAGTTGCAACTGATGTTTATAATGGATAATATGACTTAGAAATCATCAATAAGCATTTTTGTCGGCATGTTGCATTACCTGATCTTGTTCTGTGTCAATCTAACAGTGGACATACACAAAGAAACCTGCCACTGCATGGTGAAAATAAGAGTTAATACTTTAAGGACCCACAGATCTTCTTTTCCTCGTAGCTTATTAATGAATGACTTTTCTGTGTTCTGCAGTCTGCCATCAAAGGTTTGACTATGGGAGGCCTGGAGGTGGTGTCCATCACAGACAACACCCCCGTGCCACACAATGGGTGCCGCCCACGTAAAGCCAGAAGGATTTGACCAGCACGTACCACCTTCTACCACATGGGACGGAGGACTCTGCTGTTATATGCTAATAAAGTGTTTTGTTGTGTAACTTTGGTGGCTTTACATAATTTGTGAAAATCTGGTGATAAATGAGCTGAAAATAGATGTCGGTCCTCTGCTATAATTGTTGAGAGGAATCAACCTTCATGGCCTTGCTGCAGGCACTCTGATATGAATTAGTAGGATGATGTTTGCAGACTAGGGTCTTTTGCCCAAAGCTCTTTATAGCACTATGAGTGAATGTATTTGTGGTATGGGGGGGTCCCAGAGGGACCCGAGCCCCTAAACCTGGCAGTGTTGGTGCCTTGTTACACAGCATGCATTGGAAGTGAAGGGATGAGGCAAGCCCAGACTTTTATATCAACCAAGTAAAGTATATTAGACAGTTAAACATCTGTACAGCATGGTATAAATACACAAAGCATGGAAGTAAGAGCCGGCATGACCAGAACAAGCCATCTTTGTAGAGAGATTTACAGGTCAGTCTAACATGAGACTAGTGTTCAGAGAGAGAGAAACAATTACCAACGAACACAAACATGTACCAAACCACTATCCACCAGTCACAGATCTGATAGTGCAGCCATGTTTTAGAGTAGGGACAGACAACACTACCGCTTTACTGATAAGTCATTAGAACTGAACGGGATTTCCACACATTTTACATTCAAATATTCCAAGAGACCACAACTCTTAGACCTTATATTTTACTGCTCATTGTTTTACACCATCGACTGTAGGACAATATTACCAATATGTAGTGGAGTGTACTGGGGTTGCCCTTGTTGAGTGCAAATGTTATGGGGCAATTTCCCTTCAATCACACAGGTACTTGTGAAATCAGGAAGCTGATATGAGACAAGTGAAATGAGTGGCCAGTGGTGAGGCCACGTGATCCGTGTCGACACATCAGTATTCCCAGCGGTGGGCTTCAGTCTCCTCATTGCACATAGATACTTAAGTGAATCAAACCAAATCCAAGGCACACCAAACTGCCTTCTATAATGATACCAGACAAACAGCTGCTGAGCTCGCCAAAGGTGCATTAAAGGTGTGTTTAAGACCAACACGTTATTCTGGTGCTCATTTTATTAAAACTGAGCAAATCCTAAATCTTAGTACCTCACTTACAACTCCCCTCGTGTACACATTTCTGAACAATTTCAAGTGCTGAAAATTAAATTGAGAAAAAGCTGTGCAATCACAATATTCAGCAAAATAAGCAGTGGTGCTGTAGGATAATTACTCTTTGGTTTTCAACAAACACGGGGCTGCATGTTCAGCTG
The DNA here is from genome assembly GCA_900323365.1 of Monocentris japonica. NCBI lineage: Eukaryota > Metazoa > Chordata > Actinopteri > Trachichthyiformes > Monocentridae > Monocentris > Monocentris japonica. The sequence goes on along the minus strand of OOFE01045002.1, from coordinate 5,147 downwards.
TACACCCACACACAGCAAATATGGAGATATCTAGGATGCTGAATGGAAACATTCCTCATCTTGTATCTTACTGCAGGTCTCTAAATGGTGCACCATGCATCACTAAACTAACCCTGTAAAGTATTCAGTGCTTGATTGCCTTGATTTTTGATTTAATGTTTTGGCAATCAAGCTAACGGTTCAGATTCCCAGCAGGTGGAGAAGCAGCTAGTACAGTGCCTGATGACAATTTCCAGAAACACACAACAAAACACATGCTAATGAAACACTTAATGCTCCTACAAATACTCAAATTTCTTTTCCAGACATCAAGTTTATTGACTGCATTTGAGGCTTTTGGTTGGTGTCCAATATGATGTAGTGGTTGGGCAATGCAACCGTCAGCTAGGCCATATCACTCTATAACTCAAGATTGTTCTTCATAACAAACTTCACAATACGTGAAATGAATGAGGGTTGAAAATTTGCGGCAGGGTGGCCCTTCGACCGGAGGACCCGGAGTCAAACCCACCATGACAACAAACATCCACCCTGCTGAGGTGTCCTTGAGCAAGAATCCCTACCAGCTCCAGGGTTGCTGCTCTGCAGCTGACCCTGACCTCTGACCTCTCTGTGGAGGAGGGAAAGAGACAATTTCCCTATGGGGAGAAAGAGATGATTACATCATTATTTCAATGGAAGAAAATGTGTAGTCAGATGTACATCTGGACTGAACAAGTTTTTTTTCCCCCAGACTTTCTAGAGCTGTGTAAGAAACCTGAAAACTAACAAGACAACAAAGGATTTCCTTCTGCTTTCGAGTGCCTTGTGTTGCTTGTGTTAAATGAGCAGAATATTCTGGAAAGCATTTGAGATGCAGTGGAAAGAAAAAAGGCCGATTAATGCACTCAGTGGCTATAACAGTACTGTTACTTGACTTTGATATACAAGCAAAAGCGCAGCTGAAAGAACTAAAAACAATGTGCAGTGCTGAAAATAGATTTTATACACGCTAGCTACACAAAAATACAGATTTTATTTTAAATCTTACTGAACACCTTCCTTTTTTTGTTTTTTTTTTACACAAACATTTAAACTCTGGGCAGGTAGAGACCACATCATCACCACCAATAAAGGGTGACCCCCGATGAGTCCGGGGTCACAGCTCATCCTCAAATTCAACACAGCACTTCAGTATCAAGGGAGCAACGCTGCTTCAAAACCACCACAAAACAGAAGTAACGGGTCAGATTGCATTAAATACATTACCACAAGCCTGAGACATTCAACACAACAAAAAATGAGAAGATCAGAAGAGTTGGACGTTTGTGAAGTTGGTGATAAAGGCATCCTCAGGGAAAAACAGTTCTGGTGACTTTGGGTTAAGCCTGGCTTGTAATAGGTACCCAGAAGAGCCTTTTCCTTTTAAACAGGGCCAGTTGAGTGCAGAAGAGGAGCAATGGGAGGCTGTAGAGATGACAGTTTACCAAAGGTTGTAATAGGAGTCCTGCACATTTTACACCTCAATTCCCCACACTCCAGCCCTTATTTTCCTGACTGGATGTGATGGATAATATGGCTGATGACAGCAGACAATATGCCTAAATTAGGACATATCACTCTGTAACTGAATGGTATTCTTTACAACAACATATCAGAATATGTGGACATGACATATAGGACAGTGGAGTTACGAACATTGAATGTGTAAGTACGGGACTGAATGACATTTTTCAGACTGTTTGTGCAGATCCTAAACTTTTCAAGGCCTGGAAAGGATCAGATTCAATTTCCAGGCTTTTTAGACGTGTAGGAAGATGGCTGGTTCAAATCCATGGACCGGCTAGAAATAGGTGGACAAAGTTGAAGAGTAACACTCCCCTTGCCTCAATAGTTACTTGTCAAGGTTAACTTGAGCAAGGCACTTAACACCAACTTGCTCCAGTAGACTTCCCAGTGTGAATGTGTGGAACTGTATGGAACTGAATGTAAAGCAGGGTGGGGCCCTTGACTTTCCCTGGAAAAATCATGGCTAAAAAACTATCAACAGATACTGTATCTTCTGTGCAGGATTAGGTTTAACCCTGACAACAGAGGAGCTCTTCATATGACACAGCTGGAGTATTTGGTGTTTCTTAAATATTGCACTTTAAAAAGGGGAGATGGGATGTGATACTTAAGTACTAGAAGGATGGGAGGGAGTGATTGTGCATACAGCCCTGTGCTTAGGGCCTGGAAATGGAAGATAGGTTGGTACTGGGTGGTGAAGGAAGAGATGAGAGCAGAGGAGGAAACAAAGGAGTGTAGGAGTGGATTTGGTGAAGCGAAGGAGTGTTGTCAGCACCCTCATAACGCCAGAGAAGATGCCTCCTATTCCTCCTTATCACTTCCCCTGGAGGTTGCTGAGCTCCAGGTCTTCCTTGCGGCGTTTCTGCTGGGTGAAGAGGGAGCTGAAGGGGTAGAGTTTGGCTTTGGCTGGGTAGCGCTGGCCAGCGATGTCCACCTCGTAGTCCCCGCGGTTGATGAAGTCTGGGGTGATGGCCGTAGGGAGCCCCTCGGGGCCTGGCGGTGGTGCCACAAAGCCCAGGCAGACGTGGCGCTCCAGGGTGTAGCTGTAGGCACTGCTGGTGGTTGTACCAGCCAGCTGACCGTTACGGTAGATGGGCTCACCCCACCAGGGCCACAGGTCCAGCTCAGTGTCATGGTCCTCGAGAACCAGCATGACAAAACGCCGAGACACACCGTCCTGACGCTGCTGCAGCAAGGCCTCACGACCCAGGAAATCTGTGTCCTGATGGGGAAGACAAGAGGAGGGAGGGATGAAGGAGAGAAGGGAAGGGTAGAGGGGAGGAAAGTGAGGTGGAAAAGAGGTAGAGGAGAAGAAGGAGGGATAGAGAAGAGGAAGAAAGGGTGAAGGAGAGGAAGGAAGGGTGTGAGAAAAGATCTACTGCTAAATTTAGGTTTTGATCATGAAATGAAATATTGAAAAGTCATACAATGCTATTTAAGGAATTGTTGTCAATGTACATGGATTAGTTGAACCTCTTCTTTATCAAAATCACCACGGTAACGAAAAGGCACTTTTCTGCTGTCGTATGCCACCAGGGTAACCCAGTGTAAGCAAGCAAGGTGCCTGCAGTGAGCATTGACTGATGTAGTAGATGTATTAAATGGTGCAGTTACATAGTGGGGTTGGCAACAGACCTTGTCAAACTTAACCCTGAACTCTCGTCCACACTCCAGCGGAGAGGTGAATGCATCCAGGTCCTGACCCCAGAAGGCGAAGAACTTCTCGATGCGTAGGCTGCGCAGGGCATAGTATCCTGCATTACGAATCCCATACTTCTGACCGACTGACATCACCTCGTTGTACACATGCAGTGCATACTGAGGGAGGCAGAGACAGAGGGAAATACCAATAATATTACATTTTATGTGTGCAGCCTAAATAAATACTGATGCGTGTGTGCATGTATGTGTGTGTCCAGCTGTAAGCAGATTCCACCTCTATAGGTATGTAGAGCATGAAGCCTGGCTCCCCAGTGTGAGTCATACTCATCACTCTGATCCCGTTGGCGTAGCCCACACTCATCTCCTGTTAACACACACACACACACACAAAATGGTCAAGGACTTCGGACGCCAACGTAGCTAGAAGAATAGACAAGTACCAACTACCAATAACCAACTACCAACAGTCCCTTGCTACAGGTTACTTCTATTACTATTAACAATACTATTACAACTACCACTACTACAACCATTACTATTACTGAAACCACTATTACTACTATTACTAGTATTACTACAGCCCCTACAATTACCACTACCAATCTTACTACTACCACCTGGGCCACCATTGCTGATATTATTGCTATTATAATAATAGTTATTATTATTGCTACTAGTCTACGTTTCCTACCTTACAGAACATGGAAGGGAAGTGGTCAGGTGTCATGGCAACATACGACAGCTCAGCCAGGACATCCATAGCACGAGGTCCAATGAGATTTAGAGCTGTGGGGGAGGACCAGGGTCATAAACACTGTACAAAGACCTTCCGTTTCAATGCTCTGCTCTCAATCTTTCCCTATTCACAACACAATGACTGATGTTAACAAGGTTTACAGTTATGTCACATTGGTTTTTCCATTATAGCTGGGTAGAAGCCTGTTTGGCAAGTAACCAGCCTTTATTTGGAGTCCTATTTTATTCGAAGTATCTTGTTGGCTGGTAAAATAGTGACTGATGAGTTTTGGGATGAACTGGCCACTGTTACCAGTGGTCAAATAATAGTTTCTTGTTACAGCATGGTCAGTTCAGTGATGAACCTCCTTCCATCACAACATGCTAAATTACAAAGGGTACAAAAACATACCAAAAGTTCACCCTTTGTACTTTCACCTATTTTTCTTTGAAACTGCAGGTGCTGGAAACAAATGCATCCATAAGTGACAGATATTTCACACTTTGCTCAAGAATTATGAAGCAGAAAACGCCCTACTAGTAAAAGCAATCATGTTGCTTTGACAATGATAATTATAATGTTGCTTTGTGCTGACCCGTGTACTTCCAGCTGACATCCTCTAGGTGGAGCTGTGGGTCGCTGGGCATGTGTTTCTTCATCCAGGACCAACAGTGGACCTGCTGGTCTGTTGGAGAGATGATGAAGAAACTGGAGAGAAAGACAGGGAGAGGAAGAAGAGGAGGAGAAATAAATGAAGGGGTTCACTCCAAAACACTGCCCATTTGGTTTAGAAAATAAACACTTGTGACCTGATAAGAGTGCGATTTACTTTCTTGCAGATAGTGTGTCGGAGCAGTGTCTCATTTTTCAGAATGGTGGATCTCTCATTTTGGAATAAAACTCTTCACATCAACATTGAACATAGGCAAGACTTTTGGAGGTATCTTTTGGAGGTCTTCCACTAACTCCATCAGTAACAGAGGAAATACTTGGATTTGGAACCAGGGGAGAAGCATATAGTGCTAATAGCACAAAGATGAATAATGAATCGAAATCAAAACAAAGAGAACAACACTGAAAACGAGTCAGTTAGGAGCAGTATGTTTATGATAGGACCTGCAGAAACAACTTGTGGCCTTGAGGTATGACTTCTATCATAACATTACTAGAAACATGACGCAGTGAAACACGGTACTGTCTG
>OOFE01045001.1:0-12465 GCA_900323365.1 Monocentris japonica | reverse complement strand
GCTAAGTAGCTCTGCTTTTGACATCTTCTCACATCTTCAACTATCGATGCTGCTCTTTAACAGTTGCACTGGGGCCTCTGGCTGTAGGCACCACACAAACACACAAATCCCTTCCCCTACATACGAATACGTACACACACACACACACACACACACACACACACCTAACAGCAACTATTACATAATGTGTTAGGTAACATGCACTGCCAGGCTTTTTTTCATAATTGGTTTGTGCCAATTCATCCAAATTACACAGCTACTGTTATCTAAGTTTTATTTCATCCTCGGCCCTTATACACAGAGCAGGCAGGAGCCAGACATCTGATTTTCACCTCTTACCAATCATACAGTCTCAACAACTCTGTGACAGCTAGCCTCAATGTCAGGAGACGCTCATTCACTGTGACTGTGCGTGCATGCAGAACAGATATACACAGAGAGGCAAGGTTACTTATCCGCTGCTCGCAGGAGCCCATCTATACTACATATTGTTAAATTGATTGTGAACCAAATTTTATCATTTACTGTTTATTTATGTTCACCTGTCATGTTGTTAGCCAGGTTGAATTCTATATATTTTACTGTCAACAGAAGGTCAAATACAAACAATGAATGACTTTAAACAGCCATAAAGAGAGATTTGTAGCATCGCCAGCAGGTTAGCTGTATCCCATCGGCCCCTGCAAGGTCCATGTGTGTCTATGGGAGGAAGATGAAAGTACGTTGAGAGGCGGTCATTATATCAATTATGTGTATTTGTCCTTGCACATACCATGTTGTATGAGGTCATTGGCTCATGCACTGCATAGGATTACTAACCTGCTAATGCTGTTGGTTGAATTGCAGCTGTCTAAACATGACATGCTGATGATGTCACTCTATACACACTGAGTCACACACAGGAAGACACGCACTCACACACACACTCACACACACAGAAGGAGAGAGTAGAGTAACGATATGCATGTTCTGTGCAGGAACATGTCATATGTGGATGTTATCATCCGTGTGACTGGAAATGGTAATACACTCATTACACTCACGAGTGGCAGAAATCTCATTATTTTTGACCATTTCATAATTAGACAAGGGATTTATTATTAATCAGGCCATTAAGTCTTGTCCCATGCCCCTTCCACTCTCCACCCCACTACCCCATTCATGTGGGCTTGATTGACATAACCAAGGGCGTGACTCTATGAACATGAGACCTCAGCTGCTCGACCTCGGCATAAGCAGAATACTAAAAGGACACGCTCAAATTTCTTCATGGTGACAAAATAGAGATGCTACAAAACGTTTTTTTTTTAGAGGGTACTTGCCTCTTTGCAGTGAATTAACAGTCGTCTCAGTCAACGTCCCCATGCATATTCCCACCATTAGCCATCCGCTTTTCAACACCCTGCCTGCTTAATTCTACTTTCTGCCTCTGCCCAGACGCCTGCGGTGTCAGACAGTGACTGTATGTATCTACATTATAAAATAATCCTCCTCAGCTGTCTCACCCCAAAGCTTTTAGTTACACCTAGTCTTCCCCCACTGTGACCAAAACATTGCTGACGCCTCTGTCTCCCCAAAAAGCAGTGCGGAGCAGCTTACCGACCTGTCAGTGCTTCTGTCATCGGTGCCCCTAAACATTATTATCATTAGCACGGAGCTTCCCATGGTGCTCTTCCTCCCCATGCTCTGGCCTCTGCTTAAACACAAGTGAAGCCCTGTAATGTTCCTGTCAGCAGCGTTACGGGTTTCCAAGGCACAGTTGGCAAGGCCCAAAATTGCCCTTTCAAGCAAGGGCTGTAAAATGATTTTTCTCTCTTGGCATCTTTTCTCTGTAGTTGCTTGGCTCTAATTGTGCCTTAAGTAGGGAAGCAGAAAAAGACACACTTGCTCATGCAAATGCGCTACCACTGCCCTTTTGTTTGGTCTTTTCCTCTCCTTGTGTCTTAATCTTTACTTCACATCCTTCCACTTTGCTTACTTTCCCTCTCAACCAGTGAGTCAGTCGGTTCCTTTTTATGACAAAATGATGTGTCTGTCTACACACACACACACACACACACACACACACACACACACACGCACCAAAGCACAAAGCACACTTTCACAATTTATTTTTCTCTTCCCCTTCCCTTCCTCAAAGTTGTCACATAATCAGGACCTCTTTAAGGTAAACAGTTCAAGCCAAAACTCAAGTTTGTCGGGCTTTTGGAGAACCACAAAAAAAAACATGTTTAAAGTTAAGCGAAATTCACGTCATGCCATGTGCTTCTTAGATCGTGTTATATGCACATGCAGAAATCTTGAGGTCTCAACCCCAAAGCCAAGGGGAAGATCACCCCCATCACCCCATCAATGTCTAACAGTAAGGGAAAAAGGAAAGGAAAAATACTCTCATAAACAGTACTGAAATGGCCTATACTTATAAACACCACTGAACCACTATCATATACACCCACTGAAACCCACTTACATACACTGTTGTAAACCTCTTGAATACCGAATGGAAACCGTCTCATAAACACTACTGAAATGCATTATGTTCTCATACACCATACTGAAACATTTGTCGAAACAAGTTCTTGCATAAGCCTTTGAAACCCTCCCATAAACACGACTGAAATGTACTGTATGAGGTGCCGTATGGGACGTAATTAAACTTTACCTTGCACATACACACATTTTACCTCTCGCAAATATATTGTGGTGACCTAAAGGCACTGCCACCAACAGCATCTCTCCACATACACACACAGCCACACAGTTATCCAGCAAGAATATTTCAAGCTACCCAGTGTAGTCTATCTTTTTATTCATGGTCGATGTGTTGTTGCTGACTTGGCGGCTTTTCAGACTTTCCTGACGACTTTATTTTTTTAAAACTGACAAATCTAGGAACTTTTTTGGACCGTCAGGAAAAATATGAATGCGTTGACTCCACTCTGTTTGGTCACAGTGCTTCCTATACACAGCATAGCACCTGCCTCTGCTAAGAGCAGGGGAGGGCAGAATCGGTGTAGCAAATATACCATGCACATTAGCAAGTGACATCATCTGGTGACTTCTAGCGCCTTTTTGAGCAACCAATAGCGACTTTCTTTGGAAGAGTGTTGGCAACATTCGGTCAATGATGCTTGTGCATAATTAAACTGCTTTCTTGGGCAAAGGGTCATTGGAGGATGTGCCTCTCAAGATCAAGTTAGCTGAGGCAGCATATCCTCTCCATATTTACTAAATTTGACAACTGATAAATTTGATGGCTGCACTTAACTTCTTTACATCACTGGTGTTGCATCTTGTACATGCTGGACTAATCTTTTGTCAAAAGAATGCCATAGATCTCTTCTGTGTTTGAGCAAGTGAACCCTATTTTCCTAATAAATAATTAACTTAATAATGTTCATATGACCATTTCCTCATTAATAATCTATTAAACTTGAAAAATCAAGTCCATCATGATATCAACTCATGTTGATTATCACACCAGGTTGTGGCTGAGGCCAAATAAAGTACTTTCTCAAACTCAAAACAAATCTTTTCTCAGCGTCTAGTGCCTCCACGGACGTCGCCTGCTCACTGGGCTCATACTTTAGCATCAAAAAGGAAAATTGTTCTGGTTTCCCTCCCCGGCTCCCCCTCTTTCCCTCTGCTTTTGTGCCTGTCTCTACAGACAGTGACAATTTCTTGACCCTGACATCCCTTTGAAAATCTGGAAAAGGATTTAGTTAAACCATTTTGGAATTCTTCAAAAAGCAATGTGGCATTTGCATCTAAAGGGGATGGTTTCAGGAAGAGCTTATTTTTCATTGATTTATTTATACACTTAAGGGTACAATGAAAGCCTGAAATTAAGTACATCCAAATTAGATGAAGAGCCATCAATGGTTAAGCCCACTCATCACTTGATTGAGGAGACATAATCCAGGTTACCATTCTGTGGAGCACCCTCCTACACACACGCACACACACACACACACAATAAACCACGCAGACTCCCACTATCAGGACCTGTCTGACTAGGATTAGCGACTGAAAGGCCGAGGCGTGGGAACCACTTCCTCTCCCTGAAACAAGGTCTCCTGAGGGAAATGACGTCAGTGCAGTCCAAAGAAAGATCCGCACTGAGACAAAGCATGTGCAGTGCAGGGATTCTCTTCAGGTCGCTCTAACCTACTTAGATGGTGGTGTGCAGGTCTTCACTGATGATAGGAAGGGGACTAGCAATCGAAAGAGTTTCAAATAGGGTTCTAAAGTTCCCTCATTACCCCCAGAACCTTTGCAACACTGATTGATGCCATGCCTAAACAATGATAATCAAAGTTGCATTGTTTTGGTACTTCTGTGTGGGCAGTTAGGGGTGGTACAGAAGACTGGTCAGGAAAGTACTCACATCTCAGTGCCACGCTTGAGACAGGATTCAGATTTTAATGAAGGAATACATGCAAATAAAATGGTTTTTGCGTGTGATTTAAAAAGGAGACGAAATATAAAGATATTATTTGTTCATTACATGCAATAAGAGTTCATTTTAAGTTTCATTTCATTTAGTTTCTGCATCTCCCCCTAATCACAAAGCAGGAGATAGACTTGACTGGGTTCACTCTAGAAAATGTGCCACTAACCTCCTTGTCCAACACCCTTTTCACTAACTCACTTGACATCACCATTTAGTGAAATCTGGAGTCCCACCCCTTCTCCTCCATTCTTTCCTTACTCCCTCCACCTGACTCGCTCCTTCACAGACTTGCCCCATAATTGCCTGGAACCGTGCACGCCAAGCATGCAAGGCTTCGGGCAGCCATGAGAAAGTGACACAAATCTGCATGTTGGACGACCTCTCTCATGCTCTCAGCCTCTGCTCTCCTTCATCTTCACATACATCTCGGCTACTAAATCAACCCGCCATTGTAAAATGCATTCTTCTGCTTCAAATCCCTGGAAACTATTTTCTGTTTACACATCTTTCCTCAACACCCTAGCTCCACCTACTCCTCCCTACTCTCTTTCTCCTGAGGATTCTGTGACCTACTTTGAGAAGACGGTTTCAAATCTTTTTCTCCCAACTGCCTTCTAGCCCTCTCTCCAATCCACTCACTGTTTGCTTCTCCAACCCTACAGACTCTGGCTTACTGTTTTACTCTCTTTACCCAGATGAGATCATACAACTCATTTTCCCCAGCAGGGTTACTATCTGCCCTCTCAAACCCATCCCCTCCACTAGACTACCAACCTGTTCCCTTTGTTAACTACCACCATCCAGTCTGCCTTGGGGGCATCTACCTTCTAGTCAAGAAACCAGTCCATCACAACTCGTCTGATGTTGAGGACTACAAGCAGCTACTGCTCCTCTCATTTCTTTCTAAAACTCTTGAATGAGCCACTTCTTATGAACCTTCTCAAAATCTTTACCTGCTAGAACCACTTCTCTCTCCACCAGCTTCATCCTGCCATACCTGTCCACTCATTTTGGCTCTGTGAACTACCAGATGCTCCCTCCCAGTCTTGCTAACTGTGTCTGCACTCTCTCTTGTAGACCACGCTTAACAGGTATTATCGAGATGGTCAGTTTCTTCAATTTCAATTTCTTTGCACTGTCAAAACATCTGACAACTTTTCATACTGCTATGCCAATGGCCCTCAACTCGGTTTATTTTCCTCCCCCTCTCACAGGTTTTCCTGGCTTTTATTCCTTTACATAACACTTCTCTATTGTGCACAAAGGAACTCTTGATAAGAGCATATGCTAAGTTTCATGCAAGGCTGCTAATGTCTTCATAACCAATGACCACACATTTCACTGCAGCAGTTGGATTCAAAACCAGCAAAACATATTTATTTTGAGTCAATCTGCCAGTGTCAAGAACAGAGAAGTGAAACTGGGATGGCCTGTCTTAAGTGTGACCTATTGATCATGCCTCGCGGCATGTCCCTGGGTGGAGCTTAGATGAACCGTTTAGGCAGAGTGAGAAGACAAGAGGAGAGAGATAGAGGATTTAGATAGAGGATTCTGACAGACAGTGACTCACTGGGGAAACTGTGAAAAAAGCAATGGCTTGCAATTACGGTGGTAAACAGCCGAAGGAGTCTGAAGGAAGTTCACAGCAACAGTACAGGGCAGGTCATGAACACTCAAGTCCACAAGCAGTCAGTACAGCAGCAAACTGATAGACATTTATAGAATGTAATATAGGAGAAGGAAAACATGGGAATGGGAGATTTCCCCAATTGGCACTGCACATCTGTTCTCAGCCTCCATAGTGTTAATGACATTTACATTGTGTCTATGTCTATGTATGTCTCAGAAATATTTGTGTGCATGCTGAACAAATATGCACTGCTAACTTTCATCAAAATGACAGCAAATGTCATTTCATTACACAGTATGGAATACCAGCTCTCTGGGCACTTACAGTTGCGAGAAAATGTTTGTGAGCCCTTTTGAATTACCTGCATTCCTGCATGTGGCAGATGGGGGGGCGTGGTTGAAGTGTTGGCTGGATGCGGGAGAGAGCCAGGCTGTTAGACTGGTTCTCCCTGCATCTGACACCAGCTGCAGCCAGTTAAGGCTGATTGGACAACAGCAGCCTGAATGTGATTGAACCGTGGTGTTTGTCTTCTCCAGTGAACCGGACTGGCAGTTGGTGCACCGATGGGAGAACAGAGCTGAAAAGCTGCAGACTGGTTGATAAGTTTGATATTGTGTTAACAAATAAAATGGTGTGCAAGCGAGTTACTCTCTCTCATGTGACCAGTCTCTGTCTGTGAAGACCCTGGAGTAGCAAGTCATAGCATAAGCTGGGAAAAGTATGTGAGCCTCTAGGATAATGACTTACTTCAAAGGATAATTGAAGTCAGTTGATCCAAGAGATTGTATACAAATGGAGAAAATTCAGTGCCATTGCTGCTCTTCCTAGGAGTGGACGTCCAGCAAAGATCACAGCAGGTCACAAGGAGGTGACAAAGAACCCTAGGGTACCAGCTGAGGATCTGCAGGCATCTCTTGAACTTTCTAACATCTGTGTCCACGAGACCACAATAACAAAAACACTAAACAACAGTGGTGTTCATGGGAGGATACCAAGGAGGAAACCACTGCTCTCCACAAAAAACATTTCTGCCTGTCTCAAGTTTGCCAAAGAAACTGGATGTTCCTCAAAGCTACTGTTCTGTGTACAGATGAGACAAAAACTGAACCTTTTGCCAAAAGGGCACAATGCTATATTTGGGGGAGAAAAAAGCTCATCCCAACCGTGAAGCATGGTGGAGGGAGCACCATGGTTTGGTGCTTTGCTGCATCAGGGCCTGGATGGCTTCAATCATTAACGAAACAATGAATTCCAAATTGTATCAGGAAATTCTCCGGGAGAATATCAGGGTGGTCCGTCATCTCAAGCTTAACAGAGGTAGGGTCATGTAGCATGACAATGACTCCAAACACAAAAGCAAATCTTCAACAGAATGGCTTAAACAGGAAAATTATTTTATTTTTAATTGTAACATATTTCACCATGCAGGGTCGTGCTAGTCGTGCTAGGCAGATTTGCCAAAACGTCTGTGCTGAGTTGCCTTTGCAGTGGTGTTGAGTAGCGCTAGCTTGCTGGCTAACAAAGAATTTGTTTAAAGCTTGTGACTTGTTTAAAGCTTGTGACTTGTGATTGGCTGAACGCTGAGGGGCAGAACGAGTCTTCCGGGGCTGCAGGCTCAGAGTCGACCATGGGGGCGAAAAAGACAGATAAGAGGACTATTCCCTCAAAAACATGTCACCTACAAATGTGTTTGCCACATTCAAATCTAATTACATAAATATTGCCTTGCAAAATGATTAGGGGGAAATGTAAAGTAGACATAGGCTAGTAAATGGGCTATAACTCTAGATGACATCATACTCCTTTAAAACAGCAACAGTTAAGATTATTGCTGGCTTATTATTGGGGCAAGCAATCACTCTAGCTAATATAACTCCCTCTGTCTAAAAGAGTAATCTGTTTTTATACTGATGCTATTATAAGCCATGTACTGCTGTGGTTGCCCAACATTGGTCCTTTGCCCCCCCACATTCCCATTCTTCTTTCTATCTATGCCCCTCCAGCGTTCAGCCTCTGATATCTGTTATATATCTGTTTTTTTAAATTTTAAATTCCTTTCCATTGTGTTATGCTGGTATAGATAAGGTTGCTGTAGGTATTTTACTTGTCTGTTATGTAATAACAAGACTACACATATCACATCATGCAGTATTCATGATAACCTACTGGTGCTGTTATGTCCCTTGTGCTTGTGCATGATGTGCTTGTATCTTGTGTGTTTCAATGAATGTGTTTTTCTTTTTTCCTTTTCATTTTCTACACTCTGTCTTGCATATTCATTGATGTGAAAAAGACCAAGGTTTATATTCCACCAATCTTCCTTTCATAAAATCTGGATTATTTGGGCAACGAGCACTATTCAAACTAGATTTGTTTTACTGGGGATGTCTTTATAATTATTACCAAAAGCATTTTAATCCAGTAGGATACTACTGGATTATACAAAACCTCCCCTAGTAAAACTAATCCAATTCTAACAGGGCTACAGTCTCACACATGAGAAGCTCATTCATGTTCATTAGATTTCATCATGCTGAAAAGGGTTTTGGTGGAACTACAAATTTCACATTACTGTAAACACTAATACAGAAATGTAATTACCCAGGGAATATGACAGTCCATCTCCAGTACATCCTATGAGTCATTACATCGCTGTGTGGTTCAATTAAGAAGTTGAAACGGTCAAGAGATGAGTGGATGGATATAAACAATTAATTTTCCAGGGGCGTGTATTTTGCTCTTCATAATCCATGTCAGACCTCATATGAGACACACTGTCATGGGATTATCCTCTCAGCTCATAAAGAACCCAAAGAATGTTGGCCTTTCCAATTCAACTCAGATGGAAGTGAAACAGGCCTTCTTGTGTGTGTGTGTGTGTGTGTGTGTGTGTGCATGTACGTGAAGTGCATGAAGCTGCCTGTCTATTTATGTTAAATGATATGAAAGAATAATGTGCATACTATACCAATTTCCTTACTTGTATCTTAATTATCTCAGTGTGGTACTCATTAGGCAGAAGCCAACCACCCGTATTTCTGGTCTCTAAAAGATTACATTCCCGATGATGTGAGAATGAAATCACAGCATAAAGGCTGCTGTTGTTTCCAAAGGTTTTCCTTGGGGGTAATTTGATACGGGCTACAAAAATGTATTAGTTTTACCACAACTGTGAGATGTTTTTGTTTCATTTCATTTTCTTCTGATCTGATTAAAGAGGTTTTGTCCTCATTACTATATTTATATTCTGTGTCAATGTGAAATGCATTTTATATTTTTTCCTTCGCTCCCACTGAAAATCATCTGAATATCACCACTTGCCAAGTCCCAGAAGATAGTTTTGGTAACGACAATTGTCACGGCTCCGGCTGTGACTCCAGTTTTCCCCCTATGTTTTTCTGTGTTCCCTGCCTCCCTTGTGTATCTCCACCTTCCCTGTCTGTCTCTCATTGTCTGTCTGTGTGTGTGTGTTGCGTGGGCATGACTCTCCCTCTCCTGGCTCCTGCCTCTCCTCCACACCTGTCTCCGATCTACAGCAGCATAAAAACCCCGGCTCTTCACCTACTCTTCACCAGATTGTTCTGCCAACTCCCGTGGTAGTCACTCTCTCGGCCGCTCTAGTTTTCCTATGTTACTTTTCCTACGTTACCTCTCACCTCGCTGCCACTCCTGTCGTTGCTACGGCGGCTCCTCCAACCGGACCTCCGCCATCACCACTGATGCCCTCTCCGGCATCAGCCTCGCCAGCTCCGCTTCCCCTCGAGCCTTTTGTCCCCACGCCCGAATGCAACACCGGTGATCTGGGGGCTTGCTGGCATTTCCTCATCCAGTGTTCCCTGGTGTTCGAGCAACAGCCGGCCACATATGCCTCAGATAAGTCCCGAATTATGGGGTTACTTACAGGGAATGCATCTCAGTGGGCTTCGGCATTGTGGGAAAGACAGTCACTCATTTGTGGTTCCTTTTCTAATTTTGTGGCAGAGATGAAAAAGGTTTTTGATCATCCCATCAGGGCAAGGAAGCTGTTAAACGCCTCCCCTCCCTCCGTCAGGGCTCTCAGTCCGTAGCCGAATTTTTCTGTTGAGTTCAGGATACTTGCAGCTGAATGTGGTTGGGGTGATGAATTGCTGCAGGGGGTTTACCTTAATGGATTAGGGGAAAAAATTAAAGACTGGCGGCTAGGGACGAGACGGACAGTTTAGCCTAATTTCTCTCTCGATCCGTTGAGACAATCGCCTGAGGGAACGTTGGAGAGAGAGATCTAGCCATGTATCTGTTTCTTCTTCCCTCTGCCTGCCCCGGCTTCCCCCCCGAGTCAGTCCCAACCGCTCAGCTCTTGCCAACACTCCTTTCAGTTCTTCTCCTCCTGCCTCCTCCAACGAACCCATGCTGTTAGACCAGGCTCGCCTTTCTCCATCTGAGTGCCAATGCCGTCTAAAGGCAGGGGTGTGTATCTACTGTGGCCAGGCTGGTCATTTCCTAGCTTCCTGTCCTCTCCGGCCAAAAGAGGTGGCTCATCAGTGACTGCGGGGACCCTGATGAGCCATACCACCACCTGTTCTTCAGTTCCCCGATCTCGCATGCAGTTTCACGCCTCCCTCCTGTGTTTCAAAGAAGCTATCCCAGTGCTCGCCTCGGTGGACTCCGGCGCCAATGCAAGCTTTATAGACTCCACGCTCATCTCCCAGGCCGGGATCCCCACTGGACCCTTCCCACACCCCTGACGGTTAGTGTGCTGGAAGGGAAACTCCTGGCCTGGATAACCCACCACTCCATCCCCGACTCTAATCCTGTCGGGTAACCACCGAGAACTCATCCAGCTCCATGTCATCTCCTCTCCCCATGCTCCGGTGGTCAGCTCTGGTTGGCGCTCCACAACCCCAACATAGATTGGTCCGCCGGTTCCGTTGTTAGCTGACGCCCTGCATCCCTGCATTAACTTCTGGGGTCTCAATAACATCACCATTAAGAATAAATATCCCCTTCCACTCATTGGCTCTGCTTTTGTGCCCCTTCAGCACACTACCGTCTTTTCCAAGTTGGACCTCTGGAACGCCTACCACCTTATCCGGATCCGCAAAGGTGACAAGTGGAAGACGGCGTTCAACACCGCCCTCAGCCATTTCGAGTACCTAGTCAAGCCCTTCGGCTTCACCAATGCCCCGGCTGTTTTCCAGGCATTCGTCAATGACGTCCTATGCGACACGTTGAACTGTTTTATCTTCGTCTACCTCGATGACGTCTTGATCTTCTCCCGGAAAACAGAGGAACACACGCAGCATGTCAGGTTGGTGCTTCGTTGCCTATTAGACAATAAGCTGTTTATTAAAGCTGAGAAATGTGAATTCCATGTTTCATCCGTAAGCTTTCTGAGTTATATCACCGAGCAGGGACAGATGAAGACAGACCCAGCCAAGATCCAGCCCGAGGCGGGCTCTGCTTTTGACCACCTTAAGCAGCTCTTCACTTCCGCCCCGGTCCTGACACATCCAGACCCCTCAAGGCAGTTCGTGGTGGAAGTGGATGCCTCCCACTCCGGCATAGGGGCCGTCCTGTCCCAGCACTTCTGGCCCTGGAGGAATGGAGGCACTGGCTGGAGGGGGTTGAACAACCATTTGTGGTATGGACTGACCATAAAAACCTCTCGTACCTCCGCTCCGCTAAACGGCTCAACTCCCCACAGGCACAGTGGGCACTGTTCTTAGGAAGGTCCAACCTCACCCTCACCTACTGCCCTGGTTCCCGCAACATCAAGCCAGATGCCCTCTCCCGCCAGTTGGCTCCAGAGAAATTCTCCTCCGAGCCTGAGACTACAGTGCATTCAGAAAGTATTCAGACCCCTTCACTTTTTTCACATTTTGTTATGTTGCAGCCTTATGCTAAAATCGTTTAAATTCATTTTTTCCCTCATCAATCTACACTCAATACCCCATAATGACAAAGTGAAAACAGAATTTTAGAAATTTCTGCAAATTTATTAAAAAGGAAAAACTGAAATATCACATTGACATAAGTATTCAGACCCTTTGCTATGACACTTGAAATTTAGCCCTGGTGCCTCCCATTTCTCTTGATCATCTTTGAGATGTTTCTACACCTTGATTGGAGTCCACCTGTGGTAAATTCATTTGATTGGACATGATTTGGAAAGGCACACACCTGTCTATATAAGGTCTCACAGCTGACAATGCATATCAGAGCAAAAACCAAACCATGAGGTCGAAGGAACTGCCTGCAGAGCTCAGAGACAGGATTGTGTCAAGGCACAGATCTGGGGAAGGCTACAAAAAAAATTCTACAAAAAAACAACCAGGACCCTTCCTAGAGCTGGCCACCCGGCCAAACTGAGCAATCGGGGGAGAAGGGCCTTGGTAAGAGAGGT
>OOFE01044998.1:0-12685 GCA_900323365.1 Monocentris japonica | reverse complement strand
CTTTTTGAGAATGTGACGCTGCAAGCTAATTGCAGATTGCAGGAATTAAAACACTTCATCACGAGTTGGTTCAAAGATAGATACTGCATTCTGGGAGAGTGTGATTTTGTAAATAGAGACACATTCATGTGTTCGTTCAGTTGTGCAGACACCCATACTTTACCCTGAGCTCAGTTGAGAGGTGCTCAAAGTGCTGAGCTTGTGAGGAGCACTTGTCAGCCGTAGTTTCATCCTGAGGTACGGAGGTCGACAGGACTGTGAGGAAACAAACACACACAGCCATGAGTACACGCTCTCAGTCTTTCTCTCTCTGTCTCGAACATTTCATGCATTATATTATTGAATCGAAAATTACCCGCTAGCGAACACAGAAAAATCAGAGTTCCTCTTATTGCCATGGTTGTTGAATTCTAACTGAAGGCTGAAAACCGTCACACATGGATTTATTGACTGAGCAAAGTTTACAGCATTGGCCAATATTGAGCCAGGATTTGGATAGCAGGAATTCCAGCATTTCACAAGCCTCCCTAATACTGTATGTTGTAACATGAACTTTGAGTCAACATCATCTTAATATGTTTGTTGTACAATTAGGTCACTATATTTGTTTTAATCACAGCAGTTGTTTTTGTTGGGTTATTGCCATTTTTATGTCCAGATTTCCCAGAACTCCTTTCGTAATGGGTTCACAACATGTATGTCCCTCAGCTGCACTGATGGGGGAGCTGGCACTACACGGCAACTGCTGTAATTAGCCATTGTAGCGTTCTTCAGCAGATCGGATGTCACTACTACTGCTTAGTTGTGACGCCATTATGGATTCAAATCTCAGTAGGCACACACACACACACACACACACACATAAATGCATGCACATACATACACACAACACCCCCACCGCCCATCAGACACACACGGTGAGCCAGTGTCAGTCAGTAAGCTGTGCCGTGAAGGATGACTGTGTAAATAATTCACTGTGGATGTTATTCATTATGGATGTCTGACGATCTGGGAGCAAATGAATTATTGAAGCTTTTAGGAAGAGCGATTGAGCTCATTAACACAGAGAATTGCCTTTTTATGTTTGATCTGAGGAGAAAAAGATTAGCCCTCGAAATGGACCTCGCGGGCTGCCATTATCTTCTTACCAAGATGTCCTTTCACATGCTTGAATTCTTTGGAACAAGTCTCTTCATTTGACTTGATGAAGCGATCTGTGTTGTCTGCAATTCTATTAAGATTACACAGCCACACCACTGGCCATACTTCTTAGACTAATATCTGTTAATCCTTTAAATTACAGCATGCTCATGTCCACAATTAGAGGATAAGCAGACCGTTACAGATCACATATTAGTCGACTTGTGCAGAAACTTGGATTTGGATCTGAAGACTTCCACTGACTTCCCCTGACTTATTCACTGTTTCCCTCACCCACCAACTCTATCTTTCCCTTGCTCGTTTTTACTTACCTCTTCACTCTCCCTCTCCCTCAGTCTTTCCCTCAGTCACACCAAAAAAGGTTGCTCACATAACATGCAGGTTGAAGACAATAACAAAGATCAGGACATGGTGTGTAATTGGCACGGTGATCCACTGTGCTATGGAGACTGCAGTCAGTTGAAGCATGAATCTCTCCTCCCACATCTGTGATTAAAAAAAGACAAACTGAAAATACCTATCCTTGTTATTCAGGAACGTTATTACATTGATTTTTTTTTTTGTTTTTTTGCGCAATTAGCTATCCAACTTGCAAGCAAGGCTTAGCTAACAACGAGAAAAACTACCGCTGACTAAGCCGCTATCATGGATCAGTTTAATGTTATAGTTTATTTGACCTCCACATGCTTGCACAGGTTTAATGCAGATGCCACTTACGATTGGCCGATTACCGATGAGGCGCTTACAGACCAAGTGTAATGACAATAATTGCAATTTGTCATTTCCACCCTGCGTGCTGTAATCTTAACCAGCGCTGCCGCCTTACAAAGCATGTCAAAGACTGGTGGAAAACTAGATAAGAATCCGTGCTTGAACCATGAAGAGTTGGCTTTTAAATCCAGGGTTATCATCAACTGTGATGGATCCATACGAGGCATGCTGGAGATGTATCAAGCACTCTCTCTCTCACACACACGCACACACACACACACACACAGAAGCCCTGTGTGACTGCCTGCTATAATAGTGATGATGAATGGCATGCTCGATAGCAACATGCTGTCTTCTCTGTCTAACCTTTCTCAAATACCTGTGACATTCTCCCCGTGCCACTCCCTCTCTACCTTCTTCACAGGCATTGTGCTGGCTCACCCAGCCGTGGAAAAAGGCTGCTCTGTTGTCAAACGACTCACGTGGATGAGCCGCGGATAGCTAAGCAGAGCTAATGGGCATTCAGGAGGATGCGGCGCTACCTGTTTCTGCTGGGGAGGATTGCTGCGCCTCCAGGGGAAGTTTGAACGCTGATGAATGGCCAATAACGTCTATTAGCTCATTTTAATTACTCCTTTGCTTTTATCACGAGGCCGATTTATTTTCTTAACACACAGAAGCCAGGTGCAGCACAAGGCCTGTATAAGATATATCAGGGAGGTTAAAGTTCAGTTACCATAGGAAACGAGTTTAGCACAGATCTTCAACTTTGTTCTTTTATTTATTATGTCATGTTGTATTATTATGTCATGTATTATGTTCTGTTTTTTGCACCTTGGTCCTGTGAGGAATGACATTTCGTTTGGCTGTATGTGCTACATGTACGGCTGAAATGACACTAAACTCAACTTGACTTGACTTGACTATAGACCATTTATTATGTATCTGTCTTGTGATTCGAAAAAAGGCTTTTCCTTAAACAAAGTGCTTGAGTGGGAGACACAAGGAGGAAATGGGGCCGTTGAAAATGAACCTGATAACTCCAGCTGTGCACTATCGACCATCTGAAGCTCAACAGGAGGCTCTCTGAGAGGCTCTAGGCGTTCTTCCCCACATCTTTTTCTCTGTCTATCTTGTCGATCTGCACAAGAGAGAGAGAGAGAGAGAGAGAAATAAAGAGCGAGGAATTTTGTATGCTGGAGGGAAAAGAATATTGTACAAAATGGTAGACTGACACCTCTGTTCTCTATCATTCATCTCTCTCTTGTTTGTGTACAGAAATGATTCGACCACTGGGGAAGAATATTTTCAATAAAAGACGCTCTTCATTTTGCTGGCTCTCTAAATGGATCCCACAGAGTGAGCCAGTGCTTTGGGCTCACAAAGCCACTTAGTCATTCAGTCAGTCAGACTAACACGCAGATTGCTCCACACCTACAGAAAAGAAGAAGAACATGCACTTACACGAGCAGCAGCCAAGAAACCAGACCAGATGGAGGAAACTATTCATTTATCAAATATTTAGAAGATGGAAATCTGAACGAAAAATGCCCCTGCTGTCTCTGAACACCTGCCTGCATACCGCCGGTGTCCCCGCCTGCTTACCGAGCTCTTGTTTACCACCTGTCCTCCTACATATTTTCCACCTTCCCGGGCCACCTGCATGCCTGCTAGCTTAACGTCTGTTTGTCTTGCTTTGTTGCTCGCCACCTTTACAGCTTGTCTTCCCGCTATCTTGCGACTTGCTTACTGCCTTTCCAGCGAAACATGCCAGTTCACTCCCTGCCTTTCTCTCTGTATCCCTTCTGCCCTCCAATTAGTGGCCTATAAATAACCAAACAGGTGTCTGACTGCCTGGTTACTGCTTGTTTGTCTGCTTACTTACCGCCTGCATGCCTGTTTGCCTACCACCTGACTCCACCCTCCTCCATCCTTGATGCCTATCTGAGTAGCTGCCTAATTGATTACCCCTCAACCCTTACTGTCTGGCTTACCCACTGCTTGTCAGCTGCCCTATGGGCGCTGAACCGAGGGTTTGCAGGAATTAGGGACTAGAACAACAGATAAAAGAAGCTGCTGCTGTAATATTAGGAGGGAATCTGTGTCAGAGGCAGGGATGTTCTCTGCAGCCTCACAACAGAAAGAGAAAGAGCAAGTGTGCATTGTTCATGTCTCTAAAGGGTTAGCATTGCTGTGAAAGGAAAAATCAACCTGGAATTCATCCTGACTGTGACAATTTCATTGTTTGTTATGTGACACACACACACACACTCACACACACACACACACACGCTAGTCTTTAGAGGTCAAAAACCTATGATGCAGAAGTAGGAGTATCTGGACTTTGACACCACTAACAATTCCCAGAACAGTTTCCACACTTCTACTGTAGACCGTAGCACAGAGAATCTTGGCAGATGGAGATATAGCATCTGTTTGACAGATGACATAAATGTATTTATAACAAAATAACAAACAACAACAAGATTCATCATGAATTCATTCATGATACAAATGTGTTTGTTGTATTTAGAGCATTTTAAAACTGGCTGGCATGCTAGACTCTTTTGGGGTCTCAGGTCTTGGGAAAAAGTGCTTTGTACAGCAGGGGCTTCTTGGTGACTGGATTTTAAATGGTTCCAGAATTTAAGGATTCTTCTTTTAGAAGTTGATTACATGTGGAAATCGGCCAAGCTGCGTCCTGCCGGGGATGTTGGGCACTCTCCTCTGAAGCGTCCATGTTTTCCAATGTTGTCTGTAGAATCTCTACTGGAAGTTTGTTCCTCTTGCTAGTCTGTTTGATCGTAGATCCCACACCTCACTTTCACACATGGGGCACATGGGGAAATGATATTGAATGACATTCAATATCATTTCAACTTTCAATGTTTTTCTGTTTTTCTCTTTCGTTCACTCACTCAGTCATTCGCTCTTTCCCAGAGAGATTGATGCTGCTAATGGGCTAGGACGGTAAAAGGCTTTTCAGATTAGTGTTCCACAAGCAGCTTAGAATTCGTCCCAGTCCCAGCAGTGGGATCTTCTCTAGTCGGGGGTTTGGCTCTGAAAACCATTTGGTTATTCCCGAGAGACAAACAAAACTAAAGTATGTAGGGAAACAAACTTTGAAGTCAGTTACAATGTTGTGGTGTTTGGTGCAACGGGCAGTGGTACATGTGTGTGTGCATGTTTATTGTGTGTAAGGGTGTGAGTGTGTGTGTGTGTGTGTGTACATGTGTCTGTAAATATGCATACATACATACACACACACACACTATAACTGTGAGTTATCGGCTTAATTTGACCCTTCGTGTGACTGTAAATGAATTCCATTTGAACAAACCTACAGAGAACCATAGCTGAGATAGTGGCTCTAGTTCAGTTTCTTCTCACACAGCTGACAGACAGTGACATAGACGAGGTTTGAATTGACCATTCACCCATCGCTCTCCATCAGTTATGATGTCTTTTCAGTGAGGTTTGGCATTCCACCCACCCATGGTATATTATTAGGTTTGTTCTGGGACATTACAGTGAAAACAGACATGAAAGATCAGAGAGAGAAGTATTGCTGCAAACCCATAAAGACACAGCACAAGATGGGTGGAGGCCCAGTCAAGCAAACTCATCCAGACTGCCATGCAGCAATTTTATTTCATTTCATTCCTTGCATTCAGACTGGGGTGGAAAATGGCATGAAGGGATTCATTCCAAAGAGCTATATATCCATTTTGGAAAGCTTTTGCTGCCTGAAATTCATAAACCAGTATTTCACAAACACAAATGATTATATCCTTTAAAAATGTCTTTAAATGACTCAACAGTAAACCAGAATGCCTTTAATTTTCATTAATTTTGTAAGAGTAGGTGTTTTTCCTTTCATACGGTACACATCTCACTGGAATGGAAGTGTTCACATGTTGACAGAAGACAGAAAAAGCAAGAGGCTGATGTGGGATTTGAAGAAGAATAGTCCATAAATCTGTAGGGATTTGCAACACGCGAGCACAAAAACAATCATAACTTTTTAATTGCATGAGGGAAATGATAACATGGTCACAAGAAGTTGAATATAGAAATGAGGGCGGAAGTGTTTACATCGAGATTAGCGTTAACATTAGCATGTTTTAGCATATGACATAAATAAAAACATGAAAGTGCTTGTTGTGCACGTTTATTCACCCACATGCTTCCACTGTTCCAGACACTAGTTATAGAAACACCATACAAAAAAGTTACATTTGAAACTTTTTATCGAAGTAATAGCCACCATTTTAACATTTAACAGTAGAAGTTGCTCACTAGCAAAATGTAAAATATTGTCAGTATCCCACAACGAACCTCTCTGAGAATCATCCAACCAATGAAGGAGGATCTCTTGGTGTGTCTGCGCTCCCTTGTCTTCGCTCTTCACGACGAAGGATATGATGTTATGTGTGACAGGGTGGGCATTTGAGTTTCCCATTACGTACTAGCATGCTGGTTAGCTAGTAACGTTAGGCTAACTTAAAAACAGCTATCAAACCATTATGCACATAAATGTACCATCTGGTCCTGCCTCACAACTGACTGTGGTTTTCTTTGCTTATTTCTGTACTCTGCTATATAAAACTGGATGGAGTGACACTGCCACAGTTTATTTTCTGCGGTCAACATGCCCAAATCAGCATTTCTATTGTCTGGTGGTGCAAATTCGCAGAGTTCCCCACATGTGAACTCCACAGGGCCAAATTTCTTTGCAGCCAGAAATGCAATTTATTTGCCCTTTGCATGGTTTTCAATGAGAGTGAATGAGAAGTGATGCCAGTTTTTGTGTGACTGTGCCTTCAGGAGAGAGGGAGGGGGTACTGATGCATGGGCCACAGACCTAAGGTTTTAGATGTGGATTGGGTGGTTTGTCAATGGTAAAAATAACGAGATCAGGCAGTTTTGGTTTTAGGTCAGTTTGCAAAAAGCTAAATTACAGCAGTTATTTTAACTTCCTTTTTGTCCATTTATGCTTTAACAGCAAACCTGTTAGTCAATAAACAACTTCTATAGCTCTTCACTGACCTTTCAACCTCCCACCCCTTTCCTTTTTCCTTCTCAATGATTTCATGAAGTGACTTTTGGGTCAGCCGCTATTTTTACACGATAAGCTTTCCATCCCATAGTGGAGCACAGTTGCATTAGCACATGAGTCAGAGCACCAGAGGGGGACACATGCTCCAGCGTTTAGTCACAATAAAAATGTGCAGAGCAGCGAAAGACCAATGAATAACATGTCAGACATTATTTACCTCAAAAACCTGCTGTGTGTGTGTGTGTGTGTGAGTGGGAATAGAGGTGAGGTGGTGTGTGTGTGTGTGTGTGCTTTTAACACCACAGAACCTTAGCAGATGCTTCACTAAACACGTGTCAATGTGCCGTTCCTTCTTTCATTATTTTTAAATGTCACACAAATGTCTGTACGCCCCCTGTCCACTCCAAATGCCACAGCCTCGGCACAGTGGTGGAGAAGGCTGGAAAGTGTCTTTTTTAATTCCTGTCATTCTCTGATTCCAGCTCTTGCCAAAGTTGATTGTGAATCATTATTGCTTGATTGATGCTGAAAGCAATGTGCAATGAATAAGAGCCACTCCTCCTCATCGTCTCCATTTGAGGTGCCTTTAGGTAAGGTACGTAACCCCCAAATGCTCCAATGGAGCTGTTCAAGGGCAAACAGTGGAAGACTGTAGATTGTACTTAGTTGTACTTCATGCTCAGTCAACCTCCCCTGTGTAAATAAATGTAAAAACAATAAATAAACCATAAATAATGAAATATATTGCATAAAAGCCTTGGAAAGTGCTTTTTAGATTATTTTTGCTGCTGTGGTTTGGCAAGAAAATGTTTGGACAGTCAATATTCTTGGTGTGTTTTGATTCCACACTGTGGCACCCCAGGGGGAATGTGTCACAAGCCCATTCTGAGGGCAGATGTATGGCACAGATCACACAGAAGATACACAGACTCAGTGAAATACTGCTTTTACAGTTTTTTTGCGATTGCTTACACACTTGTTGCAGAATTTGGCTCTTTGTGTCAAAACTCTACACACAAGCCAAATAAGACACAACACTTGGAGATAAACAACTCACTTCTACGTCAAAATGAAACTCTGCAATCAAAACCTAACAATCCTTTTTCAAAATGGCATTTTTGCAACACAATGATACACACATGCACCATTTGAATTACTCTTTCAAAGCAGCAACAACACATTGATGTACTTTATACAAAACACTGTCTTTAGTACTTTGTATACCTTTTTAATTTTCTCATACAGGCTTCTGTGAAAGATTGTTCCAGTACAGTACATCTACTCACATTTCAATGAACACAAAAATAGAAAGGCAAGTATACAACTGTGAAGTTATTGTGGTTGGTGAACCAGTCCCGGACCAGAGCAGCCCGGTGGAAACTAACATTATTCCAGATGACAACAACCTGGGCTGCTCTGGTCTGTCCTGTACAACTGCATTATGTAGTGCATCCAGAAATGTGATTATGTGTGCAGTATTGTAGGGACGTAGGGAGGCATGGTGATGGAGAACTCCTTGCAGACTAATGGAGGCACACAAGGTGATATTTCCCCTGTGCTGCCCAGGGACATTCATAACGGCTCTTTGTCCTATAACATTTTGGCCCCGTCGCCTGATTTTAGCTAGATTGAATCCAGCTTCATCAATGAAAATTAACTCATGAGGCTGTGCAGCTGCATCAAAGTCCAGGACTCTCTGTGACAGAAAATGCATGCATTGCCGTGAATATGGTGTAACTCAAAACACAGGACTACAATGTCTACATTTTCACACAAGGATGGGGGTGGGGGTTGGGTTGGGCCAGACACATTCAGTCAAAACTACAAGCTACAAGCAGGTGCCCCCACCTGGCACCTGCCTAGCTCACATACTGCTTTGTCTGAATGCATCTATGCAGTGCCAATAGGACATCATCTCCTCCTCCTCTTACTGCCTCCATGTTTGCAAAATTGCAAAGTAGGAAAGTGCTCTTATTCAAGAGCTGTAGCAATTAAGATGTTTCAATAATACTGATAATAGCAGTGCTTTTCAACAACTCATTGTGCAGAAAGAACAGGAGTGAGTGGAGAGTACATCCAAGACCACTCTCCAGACCAAGAACTGAACCTGGGAACTGCAGCGCCGTCTGTTTAAAAATAGAACTAAGACAATCTTGACACATGCTTTGGAGAACTCCATGACCAGTTTGCTTGTTGATAATATGTTTTTGGCCTGTGCCCTATCTCACTTGAAACCCCTTACTTTTTACTGTGTGTGTCTGTTTGTGTGTGTGCATGTCAACTGCAGAGTCGACTACAACCATCCTGGGACTCCTGGGAAGCTGATTATGAACAGAAAATGTACACACTATGGAGCACTATATGTTGTATATTGGCATGATTTTTTATTAGACAGGTACAGTATGAAGTAGCTTTCCATTGTCACGTATGAGCCACAGAAGAAACCATGAAAACCAACAGTAAAAGGCTACAATGTTTATATGCCTTAGTGTCTTATTTTGGCATAAACCGGCTACAGTATCATATTCAGGTTTCTAATCATCAGGATCAGGATAGGAGTCATGTTTACTCTTTCAAGCTGAGAAAAGAATAGAACAACTTCTCTTTTAATGGGGAATTAAATCTTATCATTGTATCATGATGTAGATCCAGTGGTTACTGTTGCCCCCCCCAGTGAACCAGCTGTCCAGGCAGACAGACAGATGGCCAGACAACTTAACATATGTACTGGCCCCAGGGCCCCACAGACAGACAGACAAACAGACTGGAGGCTCTCCACATCAGCATCCTGCAAACACACACACACACACACACACACACAGAATGGAATGGTATTCTTTACCCACCTGGGAGATCCATCTCTCCTGGATGCATTAAGAGAAGGAATTGATAACACCAAAAAAGAAGAAAGGAAGAATGAGCAGGTGACACTGGAGCAGAAAATCTTGAGAAAGAAGATAGAGATTAGTTGAGAGTCAGTCAGTCAGTCAGTGAGAGAGAGAGAGAGAGAGAGAGAGAGAGAGCTTTGAATGAATGAATGAATGACACTGAACCAGAGAGAATTCTGAAGAAACACAGATCACAGACAAACTGTGTGTGTGTATGAGAACACTAACACTAGGCAGACATCTGATACATCCACGTCTTGATCTACGATTTAGAGGGAGCGCCTCCAGTGAATCAGTCACCAATTCAACTCTTAGAACTGGTTTGCTCGATGACATCCTTGTTTGTCGGATTTGGTTTTGCCGAAGCAGTTTGAGAGTTACAAATTGTATTTAATCCAATAACATGCTCAAATTCCAGATTGTGCTTTAATAACTCTGATCCTTTTATTGTTGTTTAGTCAGGAAATGTACATATGCACTAAAGCAATTATCACTGAGTTGGGTTTGAGAAGTTACACAGCAACGTCGTCACAGTTAATTCATCTGTCAGAGCGTAACTCAACACCAGAGTTTATGTAAGTCCACACCATCACAGTTAATTTGACACTTTGACATGCCCCAGAGCCATATTGGCTCAATGAGTGAACAAACAACTCTCCAATCAACACTTGTCAACTCCAAATTAATTGTCACTGAAAAATCAACACTGGAAAATTTGCTACGTATGATACCTGCGTGGGGTGGCTCAGTGGTTATCACTGTTGCCTCACAGCAAAAAGGTCTTGGGTTTAAATCTCAGCCCTTGTCCTTTCTGTGCAGAGTTTCATGTGGATTTCCTCCAGGTGCTCCGGTTTCCTCCCACAGTCCAAAGACATCAGAAGTGGAGACTCTAAATTGCTCATAGGTGTGAATGTGAGCATGTTAGTCTCTCTATGTGTTTGCCCTTTCCAGGGTGTTTTCCAGCCTGGGATAGACTGCATCCCTGGAATAGGCTAGGGGGCTATTCCTATTCCATATTCCTATAGGTGGGTATGGAAAATGAGCAATGCCAGTGTGACAGAGTGGGGGTGGTTCCCATACCACCTCATAGCTTCCAATGAGAGCAGAGCGAGGCGAAGTTTGGCATTGGAAGTTCATGAATGAGACTGAGATATCTGACACATAACACATAGAATCAAATAATGTGTGATCAAAATGATCAGCTTTGATCCACAGTGAATTCAATTCAATTTTGAAAAACAACAACAACAAAAAACACAACATAAGCCCTATTGGTTGATTTTCTTCCCTCTGCTGCACTATCTGAGAATCATCCAATGTCTGCTTAAACTACTCTCCTCACAATACCCCAGACACAATACCCCATTCCATGTCCGACCT
The DNA here is from genome assembly GCA_900323365.1 of Monocentris japonica. Taxonomy (NCBI): domain Eukaryota; kingdom Metazoa; phylum Chordata; class Actinopteri; order Trachichthyiformes; family Monocentridae; genus Monocentris; species Monocentris japonica. The sequence continues at coordinate 1,486 of OOFE01044998.1, read as the reverse complement.
CTGCTTAGTCTGCTTTAGGTTCTTTTACAGCCTCTGAGCTCCAATTCTACTTATCTCCCAAGTCATTTTCCTTTCAGTGATTTTGTAATCAGCTCCTCATCACGACTGTCTCCAGCCCAATCTTAATAGGTTTCCCTGTGGCTAATATCAGCTCCTTGTCTCTATATGCCATTAGCCTCTTTAATGAAAGCATGACCCCTATCTGCGGCCTTGCCACTGTCTCCCTCTCGGCCCATCTAAAGCTCTAGACATCACAAGAGTGAGGCGATGGAAAATGTCACTTCTCGTCCTTATTCAATTTGATGATAGCTGTTATGGCTCCTCTGAGGCTCACACAGAGCTAATGCAGGAAATAGTGAGGGAAGTGGAAAGCATTAGGTTGTTTTGGTGTTGTGTTTCTTTGAGCTTGAACTCATGATACAATCCTAGCGTTTCGTCCACATGGTGATATCTTACACGCTCAGCAAAACAATTACCGGAGACTACAACTTTTGATTGTGGTTGAAAATGAACTGCTGGTGCTCCATTGCAGTTTGTCCCCACAATTGTTCAGACATATACACATTCTCAACTCCCTAATATCAATGCTATCTGCAACACACCAGTGGACAGACAAGGGCCAGTACTTTATATATGAACGTTTTAATTGAGAGCCACACACACAGCTGCACACAAACAATAGCTACCTGTCTAGGTTGTTTTTTTTACTGGTGCTAAGCAAGCCCAAACGCAGAAGTGGGCATATGACAGAAAAATCTGGGCGGGGAGGGCAAATGAGTACCCCCCCCCTCCCTCAACAACTAGGTCCTTGAATAAGGCACTTCACGTCAAATTGCTCAAGTGTATCTGCTCAGCAGCACAGCAACAACACAACACACTGTAGTTGTACTGGACAGTGCCCTGATGTGAATGTGTGTAATAATATGAATGTGAAGAGGGTGGTGCTTAAAAAAAAGGAGCATGCTCATCAAAACCCTTTGGTGGATACATAAATGTTCAGCACCTTCCCAGCCCCTACTGCGAAATCATTGATGATGATGAAAACGAGATGGAAACCTCTGGGTAGTCATCCTAAGTGGTTCTGGGTCAAATAGTATCGGAAATGATTTTTTGCATTTGTTTCAATTGTCTGGGAACGCCACATAGCTGAGACAGTTCAGATAGTTTGAGGTGCAGTAAGTTGTTGACTTTCAATTCTTTCCTGTGATTGTCTAACCGTCATCATATTTGCCCAATGTAACAAACCCATCTGGTACCTAAGTAGACTAAAGCATCCTATAGCATTTGCAAAGATGACTTCAGCCAGGTCTCATCCTCAGGTTGAGGTTTGTATATAATTGATATTTCCCTTCCAGGCCTTACCTGGATTCCAGTTGGTGTGGTTGTACTACGTAGGGCTTCCCTCTCTGGTGGTAGCACCCGGTCAGCTTGCATTGTAGCAGAGCATAAAGGCTGGACCAGAAGAGAAGGGATAGGACAATGATGA
>OOFE01044997.1:0-10110 GCA_900323365.1 Monocentris japonica | reverse complement strand
ACAGGACAATCTCTCTAACCTTTAGCCACCCTGCTACAACGTAACTCAATAAATAACCCTGACAGAAAGTGAGTGGCTCGTTTACTCGAGACGTTTACAGACACACACACACACACACACACACACACACACACACACACACCCCTGCTTCATTACACTCTAATCCATTCATTATCCAGCTCTGCTATAGATTTCTTTATTTCCTCATGATTTATTTATTATTTAGGATTTCCTTTTCATTATTATTGTTCCAGCTTACCGAGTGGGACGGTAGTAGCATTAGACTGACTGGCATCAACACACACACACCCTCATTACAGTACATTGACTGTCATTGATTCAGCCTCCAGTCTGTGTCTATCACTCTACAAGACAGATGCACACACTCGCCCCTATCCATTCATTTTATTGACTTACACGCCTCCATTATACACCTCTCTTCCTTCATGGCAGCATGAACACCAGCTGTGAAGCCCAACATTACTGCTGTAACCAGCTGCATCAGTGGCTGTTCGGATGACTGAGAGGTGGCTGTGGTTTTACCAGGACAGATCTGGATGTTTATGAGAGCAGTAAAACCAGCGTGGCAGGGCCGGCATCGGATCCTGCTGCTAGACGCTGAGCATTACTGTGGTCAGTCGGTCGGTCGGTCGCTCTCTCTCTCTCTCCCTCTCTCTCCCTCTCTCCCTCTCCCTCTCCCTTCCAGGTCCATTAGTTAGCCTGACGGATGACAGGGTTGGCAGGGAATGACAGGAAATCCACTTTTCCTGCTGCTTTTCCTGATCTGACTTTCCGTCTCCTCTGGCTTGACAGAGGGGAGGAGGGTGACATGCTAACATGAGCGGTCAAGATACTCTGTGTTGCACCGTGCTGGAGCATCATACCAGAGAGATGGGGCAACTATTTGCAGCAGCTTCTGCACAATATTTTGTTTGTGACTAGCATGAAACACTTGTGGTTTTCAAATTGGATGTTTGTAAAATGTTTGAAATTAGGGTTTGACTGATATGGGTATTTGAAGGGCCAATACCGATACTAATACTTTCTGATTGAAGCTGCTGACAGATGCCAAACAGTTCCAAAAAATCAAAATGATCGAGTATCCAGTTTTCTTGAGATCACAACATAATTAAGTTGTGATCTTAAGAAAACCATTTTTTGTTAGTTTGATATCTCAAGATAACGAGTTAAGTAAGTTGTGATCCCCAGATGACGGGATTTTAGAAAATGAACCATGGCCGCTCTCGGCTTCCATAATTGTGTATGTGTACAGCATGAAACGTTTTCTGTTTCTTCTTCTTCCTTACTTAATGGAACGTGCTGGAAACCGGCTGCATTTCTATTTCAGTGACAGTGCAGTAGCTGTAAGTAGTCCTGGTCAGGGAGTTGTGGCTGCAGCCTCGTGTTATTAACAGCTTATATCTGTCTGTCTCTGATGGCGCTGTTCAAAGAGAACATGAATAAGTCATGGTAGAGCCAATTACAGTGTCACCATGACTCTGTTACAGGTCCCTAGCCCTTCAACAAGCACTCCAGTCCTGCACAGCTCAGCGGCTAAAACACGGCACTGACACAACGTTAGGGGTTCAATTCCCGTTGGGTCCGCTCATGCTTGAAATGTGTGCAGGCTGTTCAGTCCTGCAGGGGGGAGGGGGTTGTGAAGGAAGATAGTTGGACAGGCCTGGAGTGGGTTACTGATTTTATAAAACAGTTACTAAATCATTTCCACACATTTTCATCATACAATATCTTATATTTTACTTAATAAATTACAAAAATGACATTTTGTGACAAAGTAGTCCCAAGCAACGACCAAAGTTAATCTCCGACCTGCACAGAATGTTTTTTTCCAGAGTGCGGAATGACGAAGAAGCCGTTGCCATGGCAAGTGTGGTCGGCTGTCGGCCAATCAGAGGGCTGGATTCAACCTATCCATTTTATAATGACAGGCCTCTTGTCGTTTCTCTCCTCATTACCATAGAAAGTGGAAAGTCCTATTGTGAAGTTGTGCCCGTCAGAGCTGTCTGAAGTGGTCTACTTCTCCAGGTCAGCCGGTCCGACAGCAGCGATGAAGAGTGTATTATTTAGCATTATGATGAACACTTATACAATAAAAATGTACGAACACTTTCCTGAACTGCTGCTGCTTTACTGCGTGGCAGGAGGTTAGATTTTGTGTGTCCGTCAAGTGGCAAAACACTCAACCCTGAACCTGCAGCAAGTCTGGATGGGAGCGTCCCTTAACGCCTGAAAAGACACAATAACGTCTGTAGGTGGATCCACCTGTACTTTTGCGCTACTTTTCACGTTTTCTGTTCACATCTCCACTCATGGCTACAGTCCTCTCTCTGTGATGATTTGAACAACATCTTGTTGCTAAGAGCTCCGGCTATAGTTATTTGTTTAGACTTCAGAGAGTGCTAGTACAGTATATAGCCGGCTGTCAGATAAGGCCAAACAATGACTGTGTCTGAGTGCTCTGTCACTAGAACAGCTTTGTCTGTGCTTTCACTTACCGTGCACTCTCCCCAGGACCAGCGACTTGATGGCGTTGAATTCTCCATCAGATGTCAAGTTGAAGTCTTCTCTGGCGTTCTGGTCAATCTGAGGGAACGGAGGGTTTCATTCCAAAATTAATGTGGGGCATTTTAATTCAATATAATTTAGAAAAGTCTCTGTTTTGTAAGAAAGGGTCTCGAGATGACTAATAACTTCAGTAATAACCCCTGTTGAATTTTACTTTAATGCCAGTAATTATTTTGTCAGAGTAGAAGACACATTTTCCATGTAGTTTTGGAATAAACCTCTTTAAATCCAGAGCAGCTCTGTAAACACTGGGAACACATTCAGCAGGAGAAAAGAGAGACAGACTCTTGACGTAAACACTTTCCGTCCCTGGTGTACAAAAGCTTTTGATATTTGCTGGTATCTCTATGATATATGATATTTGAAGCGTTTCAGTCCAAAATGAAACATCCACCATTTGAAGAAACTGACACCTATTGTTCCAAAATGATTGCTGGCAAGAAAGTAAAGAACATTCTAGGTTATAATCAATACTGTACATCATCCAATGATGAGTTTTAGGTAGCAAGTTTTAAAACACATGTATAGTCTGGGGAGGACCTCCTTCATATGTATTTTCTGACCTGTCAAGCCCCTGAAGAAACATTGTGCACAGCTCTGAACTTGTGACGGGCTGGTACGTATTTCTACACATTGTTCTTTCTATGGACATTAATACTCTGAGGAAGTTGTGGCTGGATCACAAGGTACAGTTTCAATCTAAAACGCTAGATATTAAACCTCTAAACCTCTAAAACATTAACATGTCACTAAAGACAGCTAATAACTTTAAAATTACTCAATAGTGAGTTTTACTTTCATGAAAGCAATTTGTCAGAGTCGGTGTAACTGTTTCCAAATGGTGGATGTCTCAACTAACTAAATCCTTCAAACGTCGTTGAATTTCAGGAGCAGCGTTCGGGTTTCTCTTCATGTTTTATCTCATCCGCTCAGCAGGAGAAATGAGAGGCAGACTTCACACTTTCAATGACAAGCTTTCAATAATCTGGGTGAACTTCTCTAGTGGAGATTGTTTTAATGAGGGCTGCTCTGCAGAGATTCTCCACATGGCTGTGGAGAATCAAGCAGCCAGTTAAAGAGAGGGACGAAAGCTAGTCAGACCATGAACTGAGGTTCTGTTCTAACCTTCATTCTTGAAATGTCATTCAACACCAAAAATGAAAGAGATACTTCACTGTGGAAGAACATTTTTTATTTTTTAGTGTTGTTTGATTCTGGGAGTTTTCCACAACCAAAACTGGTCGATTCACACAGGTGTTAACACAAACCTAAAATCTAAAATCACTCACAAACACAGCATAGCAGACCCACGTAAGATTGTTTCCTTCTGCATCCGAGGTCAAACTCTTCAAAAAAAAATTCATGATTACATTTATGATATTGAGCACTGTGAAAAAGCTCCAATGTGTAATGGGATAACAGTGGATGCCCGGGCAGCTGATGTTGGAGGTTCACTGCTCCTGAACTACAAGAAATGATGGTAGATATTTAAGGATAGTAAGTTAAGATAGTAAGAAAAGAAGGTAGGGTATGGTAAGTCGTTGACAAACACTTTTACATCCCATCCTAGGGAAAGATGAACTTCAGGTAATGTTTTTCTAAAATGGATACATAGCATTTTGGAATAGATCTGTTCATTTGTTGTGGCCTGCTGTTTTATCCAGTGTCTGAACAGAGTGGACTAACATGTTGTGAGGTGAAGACCTTGAAGGAAAACACTAGAGACTGTCCTCTCACAGAAGCATGGAAAAGGAGGATGCAATGTATTAGTAGCCCACAGGGCTTTGGGTTTCAGTGCGTCATTTTTCAATGGGACATCTACTAATGGGAATAGATATGATATTGTCCACCCTAGGACTAGTTTGGAGACACAGGATGTGTGGTTTGACAACAGAGAGGCCGCTAGCCATGAGGAAACAGCGTGGTGAAACTGTTGAGGTTCATCAGAGGAAGTTGGTAACAGGCAGGATGTGGTACACCTCATATTTCACTGGAGGCTGTTGCTCACAATATAGTGAATCAGGTGGCTGCATCCATGCAAGACCAGGTCACCTTGTGTTTCATCTCAGGGTGTTGATAATTATACAGCCATCCAGGGTGCTGGATCCAGGCTAGAGGAGGTTCACCTCATATATCATCTGAGGCTGTTGTTAACAAGATAGAGATTCAGCAGATCCAGATAAGATTAAGGCACCTCATATTTCATGAGGGATGTTCCCGTGTAGAGTTTGTCCCTGCTGCCCTGCCGTAGCTGCATCCAGGACAGCAGCTGTTGGTGCTGGACATCTACTGTGAATTGTTGACTTTGGCTTTATTCTTGCTGAGAGGAAGAGAACAGTGCTTTACAACACCACACACAGGCAGGGGATGAGGCTGGAGGTGTTATTGGTTTCATTAGAGTCGAGGAAAGTGTTTATCCTTGAGACAGGCTGCCCGTTTCACCGAGCATTCATCATGAAACAAATTGGAGCAACCATTAGCGGGCATGTCTATCATCTGATGGCCCTGATATTTGTAGGCATTGAACATGTTCACAGACTTACAGATTGCACACCTTTCCCCCCCAAAAAAGCCAAACAACCAGTAAAGTTTGGTTAAAGGGAAGTTTCTAGGAGATTGGCCCATTGGTCAACTTACCCGTTAACCTATGCTGCGTTCATGTCATATCCAATTTACCGTAAATATGGCCTGCCAACTAGGAAAAACGTTCACATCAGCCATGCTAACACTTTAGCATACACCATGTTGAGTGATAGTAGGCCATCAGTGTTATCTCAAAAGTGATAAAATGAGAACTTGTAGCAGCTCTAAAGCTAAATGGGCTAAATGATCTTAAATGATGTGTAGGTGTTCTGGCAGCTTTGTGTAGCAGCTTGGTAAAATTTATAGAAAATATGATATAAAAATAATAAAACGTTTTCAACAATCAGGAACTACTTTCCTTGTTTCCATAGGAAGTAAGAAGGTAGACTGTGCACAGCTGAAAATCACTACGCAGCGGGTGAATATCTGGTTGCTCACCCGAAATAGATCCAAAAATAAACATGGATGCATCAGCTATACTCAGTTAACGATGATATGAATCTACAGGCCATATAATGAAAACCATTAACAACTTTTTAACACTAAAACACCAGTCTTCTTACTTTGGATGCTGCTAGTCGCCTGCTATCTCTAAACATAGTGTATGTTAAAGTCAGTGCCAATGATCTACCGGGGACACATGGATGATTTTGGTGTCCATGTTCTCATCATTTAACATAGGGGAGATTTTAATACTGTGTAAATTCTAATTGTTTAATTTGTGTGTGTGTGTGTGTGTGTGTGTGTTACCTGCACTGAGACAGTGTCTGCCAGCCTCCTGATAGTAACAGAGTGTAGCTGTCCATTGGCCAGGTTCCTCACTCTGCTCCTCAACACCTCAGCTTCTCTGCTGTTGTCCAGCTTGTATCTCAGCTCCAGCTTATCTTCACACACACACACACACACACACACACATACAGTTATTTTATAGGACCTGGTCACAGAAAAAGACAGCATAACGTTCCCAGGTAAACCTTCAGAAAGACATCAAAACTACAAGGTTTCAAAATCTTGTGTAAACATTTTGGAAAAAAAACAACTTGCTTATTTTATGTGTTTCATTAAAAATGTCCTGGTCCTCGACTCTAACCAGAACTGGTAAACACGTATGTACCACTTCAAAGATACATATGAATGTTCCGAAGCATCGGGGGCTGACTCAATAAAGCTTTGAGTATTATGAGGCTTAGTGCTGATTCCCTATCAATAACACTCCATCTCATCCATTTCCCTACTATTCAGAGCATCAAGTGGAGATCTGACGAATCTTCAGACTTCATAGATGAAAAGGGAAGCCAAACAAATTCTGCATCTTTCTTCAAAAACATTTATTATTTTACGCTGTATGCTCATCATCACTTCAAGCAAAAGTATAATTCTTAATCCGATATCAAAACCTCATCATTGCGACTCTAATGACGACGCGCAGACAAAGAGGGGATAATCACGTGGTGTAAGAGCTCGTCTAGCTAGCTACTGATTCTGATAATGAACGTACGTAATCTTAAAGAAGTTGACTAAGAGGAGGCGTAACTGCATCAGAGAGAGGGGGGAATAAAAATGTAGGCGTCTTAGGGCAAACGAGAGAAAGCTCTCAGGGATTTAATTGGACACTTCAGTATAAGTGCACTTACCTGACGACTCGATCGGCACGGCAACCTTAATGCTCTGCTGTCCGTCAACATTAAGACCAGGCAATGTGCAAAATCCATGCCAGCTAATTTAGCTGCAAAGTGCTACTTCTATTATGTTTAACTGCTACTCTAAAAAAATCACACCTCAGCCTGTTTTATTCAGCACTATGCTGGCTTGCCACCAATTTGCAGCCGACCGGCCCTCCTGCCCTCAACACCACTCTTTTCTTTCAACCGGAGACATAATGGCTGGCCTGGATGGACGGATTGAGAGGCAGTAGAGGCTGACGGGCTGAATCCAGAGAGAATTACAATCTGACTAATCCTAATGGATCTGGTAAAGTTGTGGAAGAGGAGGAGGAGGAGGAGGAGGAGAGGAGGTTGAGAAAGAAATCAAGGGAAAATGGGAGGAGAGATAAGATGAGCAGAAAGGAAAGGAGAGGAGAGGAGGTATATCATTTTCATCAACAGAAGACATGCAATCTCAAGCTGGAACAACCTCGTCAACAAAGCATCAAAATAAAAGCCCCTGCCGCCCATCCTCCTCACCATGCTTGTTGATGAGCAGGGCCAGGTACTCTCTGTAGTAGGAGCTGACGTAGAGCAGCAGAGCCGGACTCTGAGTGGTCCTGAAGCTCAGGGAGATGTTTTCTCCTCTCAGGGTCAGGTCGGAGTAGATGGAGGAGGGCAGGGCGCTGCTGTTCCTGCTTAACTCATAGGGCTCCTTGAAGGTGTAGCTGACGGACGTCCCCGGCTTGAAGCTGGCTGACAGCTCTGGAGGAAGGGAGGCGGCAACAGAGAGGTTCATTACAAACTGGAGGTAGATGTGGCATTTATAGATGCTTTTAATTACCAATCTCAATAGTGTACAGTTCTGAAGCTGGCTGACATCTGGAGGAAGGGAGGCGGCAACTGGGAGGTTGATTACAATCATTTGTTGCTGACGAACACATAACATTTCATGCATTTAGCTGACGCTCATATCCACAGCAACTTACAATGAATGAGTGAGCCAGTAGGGGATGGGCGTGTTGGTTTGACATAACAAGCGATTTGGTTATAAATCTTGGCTATTGTGGGTATTGAACTTGTGACCTTCTGCTTACAGGACGGTCTCCCAAACGATGAGATTACCCCATTGCCCATCTAGCAGCTATTGATTTCAGTAATATCTCAAGGCATTGCAAGATTCAACTTGATGCGCAGTATGATTTTTCATTCATATGCATTTGTTTAAAGAAAATCGATTGAGCATGAGGTGATTCCACACAATAATTCCTGCGTATTGCAGATGTAATTTTAAAACTGGTGTTAAACTTGAATTTTCACTGAGACCCAGCCAACTGTACAGACGCTCTCTGTACAGTTTTGTTAATAGATCGCTTGGAACATGGAGGCCACTGAGTTTTTATCCTGCATACACGTTTCACTTTGAAACACATTTATATTGTTCCTACATTAGACAAGGTGCTGAATATTGCCAGGGAGTGACTTATGTTCCCAGGCAGAGCCCAGTATATATATTTACAGTTTAAAACTCTATTTAACTTCCCAGGGATCCTGCAGCTCAATAAGATATTTACATCAGCTGAACAACGTCGCACCACCTGATGAGACAGCTAGAGGAAACAAAGCTATCCTTAAAACACCAAGAGGCAGGTGAAGAAAACGTTACACTTTTCAGAGTTGTTTGTCCAACAGGAAACAGAGCTGAACTCAAATATTGAACTCAGGTATAGTGCTTCACAGAGCTGAAGTATCCGTGTGATGACTCTGACATCAAACAGACTAAAACACTTTCTTCCTGTGCATCGACCCCTTGATGTTGAACGTGGCGGCGAAGTACAGTAGATATCTGTGACACGTGGGAAGAGTGCTAAGAGTATAAAGAGATTGCTGAACTCATTGAAGCTCTGCTGAGGTGTTGGCTCAATGTGAAGACTCGCTGTTACTGTGATGACTTCAAATAGAATTACTCAAACACACTTCAAATAGACACATAATTACTAAAATAGACTCAAATCCATTTTAAATAGACACATAATTGATAAAATAGACTCAAATACACTTCAAATAGACACGCTTTTCTTTGCATCAAGCCCTTGATGTCACATGGTATCGAACACACACACACACAAGCTTTAGCAAGTCAGAAAAGTTGTCTCTTATTCTTATTAGCCCTTATTTCATTATCTCCAGTTTGTATTTCTATTTTCTATGTATTTCTAAGCCGCTAGAGACAACGCTGTCTGTTAAAAGCTTCATATATAAATACATTTCACTTGATTATGCCCACACTCTTAATGTTATCTTCAGAGCCAGAGGTCCAGGGTCCATCTAACGGACTCCTAAAGGAACCGAGGGCCGACAGATAACGCCACAGCAGCTTTAACCTTGGCGGAAGAGCTGCATGAGCGGGCTAAAGGCAGCGCAGGAGGGGGTGGATGGCGAGGCATAATGTGACACAGTGCAGCGTGTTGTAAAGCGGGTAGACAGGTCTCCTAGAGAGAGGTCAAGGCATGTGGCATCATTAGTCAACACAATGTTGTCTGATGTAAAGGGAAATAAATGACAGAGAAAGTTTTAGTCTAAGTTGACTTAGACTAAAACTCTTAGATGCTGCAGCGTCCTGAGGGAACCTCAGAAGAAGCTGGACAGGAAAGAAACTTTTTCATCCAGATACATTCAGACTGCTGCTGTAATAAACCATTAATGAAATTAAGAACATGGAATTAATGTAAAAATCCTGTTAACATAATAGATTTCCCATTAAACTTAACATAACTTTTTTTTCTGTTGAAGTAATAAGAATTGAGATTTGGTGCTACAGCTGAAAAAGGGATGAGTATGAAAGGAAGAGGTCTTTGGTGATACTGTAAATTTAAACCTTCTTGTTAAAGTAATAAAACCCAGTCATGCAAAAAATGTAATTTAGTAGGTAGGTAACTTTTATTTCATTATGTTAGCAGGATTATGACACTATTTTCTGGAAATTGTTGTTTATTATGTTAATAGTAAGTTATTACATTAACAGTTGTAACGCGGCAAATGGACTTTTAGAATACAAAAGGTGTGTGTGTGTGTGTGTGTGTGTACCTCTATGGCAGAAGGCTCCAGTGTGGGCTGACAGGCCACAGTCACAGTAGAAGCCGTTGTCTCTCTCCACACAGCGGCCCTGGTTCTGGCACAGCGAGCCGTAGCTGCTGCAGTGTCCTGGGCAGCCGGGCCGGACCCCGGGGGTGATCCTGGCCCGCTGTTCCAGGTCCAGGGTGACGCCGTTCAGCTGCAGAGAGCGAATACACCCCCG
>OOFE01044996.1:0-10007 GCA_900323365.1 Monocentris japonica | reverse complement strand
AGTCTGAGAAGTAAGCTGTTCTTGCATCCTTGATTTTCCAAATGAGCCAAATCAAAAGTTCTTTCATGTGTAGAAAATGCACAAATTTTGTATTTTTCCATCTGCGCTCAGCCCTCCTGCATTAGCTTGTTACTAGCTAGCATACGATAGCCAGTCCAGTTTGGGTGGAGACCATCATGCTTAAATAGCATGGGTCTGTCCAGAAATGTAGTGAAATTGTCCACGAAAGGAATTCCCAGTGATCTGCAGTATCCTTTTAGCCAGATGTGGAGGTTGAGTATGTGGCTGAACATTACGTCGCCCCAGTGTGAAGAGGGCATAGGGCCGGAGATGACACATTGAGTCCTTGAGTCCAGGAGAGTGTTGATGAGGCTCATAAAGTCTGCTTTCAGTTTTTCTGACTGCTGTGCTTTGATGTCATTGGAGCCAACATGAAGAATGACAGTTGAGGTTGAAGGATGTTGTTCTAGAATTGAAGGGAGCTCAGATGCCGAAGTGGTGAGAGGAGGGAAGTCAGCCATAGCAGCAAAAGTTCCTAGTCACGGGTGTGTAGTCTCGTTACCCTCATTGCACGGAGCGGCTCCTGAAGCGGCAACGACGGAGTCCAAAAGTTCTCCATCCTCTCTGCTGCTGTGTAGGGTCGTAATTCTGCCCTCTAGCTCGGAGATCTTCTGCAATAAACTAATGCAGCACGAGCAGCCAAGATGGAAAACCGGAGAGGGCATAGCTCAGTCACAGATACAGCAGAACATAGCAAATAGCCAGCCCAGCAGTGCAGATAGTCGGAGGAAAGCTAGCCGATCCGAGTGTTTTTAGCCATGTGGCTAACCGGTGGATAAGCAACACACGTAATAATAGTAAATCTCCAATCTCCGAGAAAAATAAAAAACACAACTTTAAAATCTCGGAGATACGACTTTAAAATCTCAGAAATACGAGAATAATCTAAACGCAAATTGCTCGTAAATTCAACCTCAGACAGTGACATTTAACATATGGACTAGCCAGCGTTAACAGCTGCCATGTTATTCCTAATTGTAGGGCTGCTACATCTGGAAAAACACATAGTTGTTATGTTTTAACCATTTTCCATTACCAAGCTGTGTCTCTGGTGTTAGTGTTTCCTTGTTGTCGCCCTAATACTTTCATTCCTCTGTTTCCCTCCACTTCTCAGCCTGTCCATGTTTTGAATCAAGATTACCACATCAAAATCAATTTAGCCTTTGACATCTTAGTGGGGAGAAGGGTCCACTGTACTGTAGATTAAGAACAAAATTATTAACTAAATACTAAATACTCATTATTATTATTATAATACAGTTTGAAGGGAAACTGGACCAGAATGTATCACTTCCTTATGGTTAATCAATAATTACAATATTCTCATTGCAGTCTGTTAATTAGATCTTCCTGATCTAGGTAGTGGAAGTAAAATATTTCAAGAGTAACTGAAAGTAATCAGATTATATCTCCAAAGTGGAGTAAACCAATGGATTACATTTATGGATTACAGTTCTGACCTGGTTGGTGCCTGTGTGGTCTACTCGCACGCTGGGTATGATATGATCCAGCCATCCAGTGTAGAGATTCAGATGTTATGACTGTCTCAGGACATGGTGTTAACAGTGGACCAGCTACTCATTATGATGTAGTAGGAAAAACTTGCGTGACACAGTTCAGCACAACTGTGCCAGTTCAGCTCTAACTAGTTTATCTGTAGGCAGTACAGCAGACTTTACTCAAGCAGGATAATTCAGTCCAAAACACTGTCTTCTCCTGCAGGGTTCCTACACATTTCCCATTCTCAAATGCCACGCTTTTTGCAGACCTCGGTTTCTTGATTGAATTTTAAGATTTCAGTAGGCGGTCAAAATGATGTTTTGCAGTTGTGGTTGGGCAATATGGCTGTCAACTAGGCCATAATCATTCTATAGTGAAGACTGTTCTTTACAACATAAAATATCACAATGTGAAATAGCAAAGTGTAGTTATAATTCTGCCAAGACTGGACAATAACTTTTCCCAAACTTTTCCAGACCTGGAAATGACCAAATTAATTTTTCATAATTTTCCAGACTTTCCTGACGATGTAGGAACGCTGGTCCTGGGTAAAACAGAGTGTGTGGCAAGGAAGGTTTAAAACATTTCTAACAGATGAAGTCAAACAACGTTGACACATACACAGAAGTGTGCTGATCAACCAATGCATTAAAGCATGCCAGTCAGTTACCGCTTTGCTTGAACATAGGTTTGAACAAGCTTTCTGAGAGTAAGAGCAAGCTGGTTCCAAATTGCTGTAACAGAAAACTCTACAGTACCTTAGACAAACACGTTGAGATCCATGTTCACACTATTAAATGGTCCTTGTTGCTCCAGTTGCTGCCTCTGTCTGCCATCTGAGCTTAGATGGTGGTGACAAGATTTTCTCTGGCTTACAGAGACTTGGGTGTTATGCCACCAGTATGGTAGGCTTTGAGCCATAGGGAGTTAACAAACCTCTAAGAGCACGCAACTCGCAAAAACACAGTTATTAGCACCTATTCAGAACCTGTGAGCAAAGAATGACACTGTTAAAAGACAAGGGAATGGTTATGCAAACAAAAGATATGGAGTTTATAGTAAATTTCACACTTTGCTTAAGGTGGTCAGACAAAACATTAAGGAGGACCGCCTAAGAATCTAATGGGCAGGGATGCTTTGTCATAAACAGTACAGCACAAGAACATGTAAGTAATGCGTACGGATGTTAAGACAAAGAACATTAAACAGACTGAAGTCTGTGTCCACACATAGATGCATCATGTAGAAAATGTTCAGATGATTTGTTTAGAGTAGCCCATGGGCTGTTTGAAAGTTTTCATGGCTCATTTCATGATTTCCTTGATGCAGGAAACAACAAAAAAAAATCAAACAAAAAAAATCAACAGAACTTAAAAACAATTTATTCTATTCTGTTGCATCTTGTTGTTGCAAGTCTACAGAAAAACAATTGGAACTAGGAACCAAAACTGTTTTGAACACTGCTCCATGACACAGTTAACTTAATATCAAACAGCCAAAGAACACTTCCAAACCCAAAGAACACAGAGGATGGAGGATGGATAAAAAAGTTTACTTTCCAACCACAGAATATTGCCCCATAACCCCCAAGATTCAATGTGAGAACAATGCATCACGTCCAAAACAAAATTTATTATTTTATATTTATTATTTTAAATGTGGCAGATTGATTCCTATCCATACAAGAGATAACTGCTTTTTGTATTTATGACATCCAAAAACACATTCACCCACATTTCAAGTGACAAAGTCGTTTAAAACGTTGTCCTAACACTGCCATCTTTACATTAGCTTTCATAACTAAAGAAGCAGGAGAGCTAACATGGACAAACCTGCCCCCTGACTTTCAGATCTTTTTAGGGAATGGAAAAAAAATTGACCTAGCCAGCTTGATAACATCAGCAAGCCACTTAATGCACACAGCAAGCTAACCAGACGCAGTTTGAGCCTAATCTCCATTATCAGTCAGCAATCCAAACTGCAGTAGCCTGCATCCCAACATGTCCATTCAGTACAGCTTCAGTTCCAACATGTGCTACAACTTTAGAAAGCACAAAAGGGCTAAGATACTAAAAAACACAAATAAAGAGGAGGTCAGATTGCAGTAGTATAGCCTAGTTGTTTTTTTAGGGGCAGGATAACCTTACACTGTTGCATTATGAAGACGAGAGCAGCTGTCTTCTGACAAACCTCTTACCTGTCCTCCAAAGGCGTTAACAATATCCATCTCACAAGCAGCAGCATCTACGCCTCATCTTGCTTGGTATCACATAATATTCTCCCTCGAAAGCTGCAAGCTCACTTGGCAAAACAGCTAAAGCTGGCTTTGTAACAGTAACCTCACGGCACAACCCAGAATAATGTATCCTAATAGTACAGATCAAAGTTCAGTCGGATACAGTCTCAAATTGATAAAGAAACAGATGGTTGATAGTTCATCCATGCAATATACAAGATGCATTCCTTGTTTGTATGCTCCAGTCCTCTTATCTGCTCTCTTTGTCAGTAATGCACAGGTAAGCCCTAAAACAACCTACCTGGTTTTGGGAGAAAAGTTTGCATTTACCTCCAAAACGCCAGCTGACGGGGAGACTTCAGTCCAACTCAAACTGTAAAGATGTGCTCTCTGAATAGTCTGAAAAGTTCATTCTCGCCAAGAAAACATCACCAAGAACACATTTACATCATGAACATTTGGTTTAGTTTACTCGTGCACAACGACAAGACTAAATCCATTCAGTTGTATCTGCGGTGCAGTGATGCAGCAGCAACGGATTTGAAATGTAAAGACAAAAAAACACAAACCAACCAGCTACCCATGTCATTATTAACACTTTACCTGTGCTTGGCCTACTGAAAGCTCTGAACACTGACTGACTCTGAACATTGTTTTTATACTTTCCAACTTTCAGTCCTGCTGAAACTCTCCTTTGATTATCCTTTACAAAGAATGAACAATTAACCCCAGGCATAGGTATTGAGTGGTAGCGATGTTAAGAGGTATTTGACTCTCATACTAAGTTGAGTCTTTTAAGCATTGTGTAAATGTGAAAGGCTGCATTGATGTCAGAGCTTGTGAGTCAGTTGCTCATTTTTTACTGCCTGTTCTTTCTTCTTCATTGTTACACAGTGAAATATTTCATTTTTAAATTTCCCAACCAGACTTTGGGAGATGTAAAGTATCTCAGGTCAGCCTCAATGTTTTACTCAATATACTCTGTATCATATGGCACTGGGAAAATCAGTCAGAGGTGAGACCATTGATGTAGGAGACACTCAGTCAGTGATCCTCTTCTTCACTTTTAACAGCTAATACCAGATATTGACTAAAAGAATATGGTCCTCTATGCGTTATTGTCGCTACAGCTAGTAAGCCCCAATACTGAGATGTTTGCAGAGCCATGACGACCCTTGCTCACCTCTTCAAAACGTACTCAAACTCACCATGCCATGACTAGTTTGTGCCTGCTGTATGACAGAGCGCTCCAGCACTGAATAATGCTCCGCTGAAATGTTGATGGTTTGGTTCTTGCAGAAATTGGTCTCATAACTTGGTTTGCACCACGTACTTTGAAAAGGGGCTTTCATTTGTCATGTATTTGTTTTATTATTCAAGACTTTGACTGTTTTGTAAGATTCCAGTTATACACTTGAGAGCTGTCTCAGACTGCTAGAATAACACCTTCTCTCCTCGTTTCTATGGCAACCAGTGGTTATTACAACGTACAAGCACATCAAAGAGAGCGAAGAAATAGATCAACAATCCCCAGTACTATTGGCTGACTGTTCCTTCCTAAGCAATGAAGAAAGTTCCACTGCCAGGCTGCATAGAGCACAAACCTTCTTTTATATATCTTTTGTAGTCCACATATACACCGATCAGCCACAACATTAAAACCACTGACAGGTGAAGTGAATAACATCGACTATCTCGTTACCATGACACCTGTCAAGGGGTGGGATATATTGGGAAGCAAGTGAACAGTCAGTTCTTGAAGTTGATGTGTTGGAAGCAGGAAAAATGGGCAAGTGTAAGGATCTGAGTGACTTTGACAAGGGTCAAATTGTGATGGCTAGACGACTGGGTCAGAGCATCTCCAAAACGGCACGTCAGGTGTTATGGCTGATTGGTGTATGGTCCTCTCATCATATCACTATATTTGTTTTGAAACACCCCAGCTGTAATTATGTTGAAAAACTTTATTAGTCATTAAGTTATTAAGTCCATTTAGCGCAGAAATTAAGGGTATGCAAATCCCAGTCTTGTTCATGTTCACTGTAAATATACGTCCTTTTATTTTAACTTACATTAGTTATTGTGTTTTATGTGAACATGGCTGTTCACTTAATGTTTTCAGTTTATTTGAAACTTATTTGAAATAGTTACAAAATTTTCTCTATTTTTGGAAAGCCTCTCCTCACTTCTTGAATATTCACTTTTTTCATCCTCGACATTATAAATCCTCTTTGAATCACAAAATGAATAATTCATCTTCCATGACAGGAGCAGAAATAAAAAAGTTTTATGTCTCCTTGGAAAGGTTGGTAAATTCATATCCATGATGAAAGAAATCCAAGACATTCTTGGATTTCTTTCATCATGGATATGAAATTAAATGTCTTTTTCATGGCAGCATACCTACAAGGATATCTGAAAACATGTGAAACCAGTGTTCTGCACTAACTTTAAATGTAATTTAATCCTGCTCTTCTACTCCCCCAGGCTGTGTGGTGACGGCGAAGGGGCGGATGACGTTCACCAGTAACAAGTCCATGGAGATTGAAGTCTTTGTAGATGCCACCCCAGTAACTGAGACAGAGAAAAGGCCATATCGTGCTGCCTCCGCCCTCTTCACCTTCATCTCCCTGGACAAGGACAATAAGCCTCTACCTGTCCCTCCTCTTAAGGTTGGTAACATCCAGGACCTGCTTTCACAAAGTATGTCCAATGAGCCAAAAACACCTTGTTAAGGAGAGAGGTCAGAGGAGAATGGGTAGACTCGTTCAAGCTATCAGAAAGGCCACAAATCTCAAATAACAGCTCTTTACAACAGTGGTGTGCAGAAGGGCATCTTGTTGAATCCATGCTGCGAAGAATTCAGGCTGTTCTGGAGGCAAAAGGGTCCTACCCAGTACTAGATAGGAGTACCTAATAAAGTGGCTGTTGAGTATATATATATTGTATATATATTTTATTATATATATTATTCTGTCTGCTTATTACCATTAAAAACTGCGCCAGGCTGCAGAATATAGTTGGCATCCCTGAACACCCTATCCAGCTGACACCGCATCTGTCACCATGATGGAAAAGGTGCATGTTACCAGGACTGAAAGAAGAATGATGTCTGCTGTGTGATCTTGGCTCTGCCTCGCTTAAAAGACAACACACTTTCATGGCCCAGGCCCGATCCATGTGTAAACGCTGTATACAAGTCCGATCAGCAAATTGCCGAGAAAACAAATGATTTCTTGGCACCGTCTCTGCGCCCTGTAGTCTCTTTTGATGACCCCTTAAAAATTCAACCGATGTGAGATGAAGCTGCCAGTGAGTGTGGGAATAAGGTGTGTGTGTCTAAAAGTGCATTCCAAGCATTCCACTGAAGGATTTTGTGAATTGAGATTGTTATGATTGTTTTTATCATCAACATTTATTATCAACATGTTATCGCTTCACGTTTTGTGACCCAACAATTCATATCGTATTTCATGCCTCTGTCGTTTATTACTCAGATATCTTATGTATCAGGAAACCCATGGGAGCAGGAGACATATTACAGGGTTTTGGGTGTGTAAGGAAAGGAAACGCACAAATGGACTTAAGTGGGGAATCCATTTATCGTAATGTGAAGGTGGAAATGCCTTGATGTACAGCTTTGCTTTTTAGTCAAGTAACTCTTGAATGATGTCATGGGCTGAGCGGGTAGCTCAGATGAAATTCGACAGACCATCAGCAGGTCATACGTCTCTGCCCTGTAGCCCAATTCTCCATGTTTTCCTTTCACTTTGGCTAATCATTAAACTAAACATTTCTAGTGCATATGCCAGGTATATACCTTAACAACAACAGAGCAGCATTGACATAATAAGTGGAGATCATACCTGTTTTGTGTGTTACCCTTCAGCTCTCCGCTCACCTCAACCAAAAGAAGTACCTAAAACTGTTGAAAAATTGAGTAGATACTAAAGAAGATGGGAAACTGCTGCACAATCCACCTAAGATCATCAAAGGAAGATGGCGCCTAACACCGTGTCCTGTGGTGTTTCAAGTAACACTAGCGTGAAATAGAAAATTTGCAAGAAGAAAGCCATGCTTGTCAGTTTGGATAAGAGTGAAGCGTGGAAATGGGTTGTAGTAGTTAGGTGTGTTGTCATGTCACCAAGTGCTGTAGTTGTTCTCCTTACCATAGACAGTGATATGCACACACACACACACACATGCACACACACATGCAAAGGTGCTGCATCACTTCTTAACACCATGACACATCTATTTTGAAATGGACACTCACACAAGCGCCCACACAAACTATTTCTGTTCCTCCCAGACAATCTCTGCAGGCCGGCCTTTTTAAAAGCGCCCGCCAGTCCCTCTATTTCCATTTCAGACAAACCCACCTTTTTGCCATTGTTGTCTCTCTATGCATTCATCACCTAGTTTTCCATCTCATACAAGCTGCACACGGTCTTTGTTTTTATGCCAGGGAATTGCCTTGATGATTAGAGTCATTGTAATTTCGCCCCCACCTCATTTTTTTTCTGAAAAGAGAGGCTTAAAAAAAGCTCCTTGTGTTTTTAATAATTCATCCTCAACACTATAAATGGAAATCTAAATGGAGACTGGGTCGCCAGTGCTCTGATGTAGCGTGATAGATAAACAAGGGAGAGAATAGAGAAATGTATGTGTGTATATTTGTGTGTGAGAGAGAGAGAGAGAGTGAGAGGGAGAAAGAGAAAGTTGGACAGAGGCACAAACATAGCTTGAATATATGTATTTATGTGTGTGAGAGAGATAGAAAGGAAGATCTTGAACCCATGTGTTTGTGTTTGTGTGTGAGACTGTGCACGGGTGTGCATGTGTCCGTGCTTGAACAAGTCACTGAGCATGCACATGTGTGCTTATGCATGCATGTGTGGGAGGGAGGGAGGGAGGGAGGGAGGATGAGGCTCAATCAGGGTTATTTCTGGCTTTGACTACTAAAGGCTTGAAGAGGGGATGAGGATGAGAAAACGAGTGAGTGCCCATCCATAAACCACCGATGTCAATATATCTATTCATAGCAGTCGGTCCCCTGCTGTATAAGAGGGACGCGTCACATGCAGGAAGAAAGGTTTAACGTGTCACTCCAATTAACACCTAAACCACTCCTCTAACAGTGGAGTGGTTTGGGATGGAGAGTCAACGTGGACATTAATTAGCCTCACAGGCCAGACAATAGCAAGCTGATCACGACGTGAAAAACGTTTGGTCTCCCTCCCTTCCAACGATTTTACCCGGGGCCACTGCCACCATGTGACAGGGCTTTTTCTGTTATTGTTATACCATATTAGATCGTCTGTATCTATATATGTGGTTGCATATCTTTCTCAGGGCACTGAAACATGTGCAACTTATCTAGAAAGAGCAGATACTCGGGGTGCCTTGCACTATTAAAAGAATTGGAAAATTGGATGAACGGATGTCATATGCTCCTGTTGTGTGCTATAAATAGCCTGATTGAAAGGACAGTGCCTGCTATTTTTGACTTCAGGTACTTTTTCCCCTTCATTCTTTCTCTCTCTCTCTCTCAAGTGAAACATCTGCGTTTACTATTTTTAGACTTTCCCGTTTTAACTCAGGGGTTAGGGACAGTGTGTGTTTGTGTGCGTGTATTTGTGTGTGCATGGTGGGGGGTTATGGATGGGCTGTCGGTAACGATAGTGCACTGTAGGTAATGCTGAAATATGGAGGAGGGAGGGAGGACACATGAGGAGAGGAGAAGAAAAGCAGGGGATGCCTTGCCTCTCAACAGCAGTACCCTTGAAAAGCATCGGAATAATGCATGTGCACACAATAGAAAAGACTGAAGATGTCTGAAGACCTTTGACCAGTGCATGGCTTTGTTGCAGATCTGGTGTAGATTAATGGGGCTGTGGTTGCCTCAAGGTGACAGAAGTGGGCTTGTTACTGGAACGTCACTGCTTTGAGTCCCCAGACAGTGGCCAGCAGACAGCACGCTGCATAGTGGCCAACAGAGGAAGGCTGTGGTCGCACCGGGCAGTATCTGGGTGTGAATGGGTGTAACGGTATGAATGAGAAGGTGGGTGTTGCTGAAAAAGAGTGTGCACGCTCAGCAAACCTTCCCTGGATGAATGAAGGCTAAAATAAGTGTGTGTGCATGAGTGCATTCATTGCAGCTGAGCATACTAGCATCAAGGTATCTGCACTAAATAAGTTATTCAGACCT
>OOFE01044993.1:0-20632 GCA_900323365.1 Monocentris japonica | reverse complement strand
AAAAACCTGTTCCAGAGCGCTCAGGACCTCAGACTGGGCCGAAGGTTCACCTTCCAACAGGACAATGACCCTAAGCACACAGCCAAGACAATGCAGGAGTGGCTTAGGGACAACTCTGTGAATGTCCTTGAGTGGCCCAGCCAGAGCCCTGATTTGAACCCAATTGAACATCTCTGGAGAGACCTGAAAATGGCTGTCCACCGACGGGCCCCATCCAACCTGACAGAGCTTGAGAGGATCTGCAGAGAAGACTGGCAGAAAATCCCCAAATCCAGGTGTGCAAAGCTTGTCGCATCATACCCAAGAAGACTCGAGGCTGTAATCGCTGCCAAAGGTGCTTCAACTAAGAACTGAGTAAAGGGTCTGAAGACTTATGTCAATGTGATATTTCAGATTTTCCTTTTTAATAAATTTGCAAAAATTTCTAAAATTCTGTTTTCTCTTTGTCATTATGGGGTGTTGAGTGTAGATTGATGAGGGGAAAAAATGAATTTAAACGATTTTAGCATAAGGCTGCAACATAACAAACAGTGAAGGGGTCTGAATGCACTGTATTTCTATCTACATCCTATATTTTACTGCTACAATGACCCTGTTTGCTCTCAATAAAGTTCCTCTTAATTCTTCAAGCATATCAAAACAAATAAATTGCTTATGTTGCGATAACTACTAGTTTGAGAGAAATACATGAGACTGCCAGACTGTACCTGTTCTCTTGTCATAAGCATCGTCGGAGATTTCAAACTTCTCCACTTTAGACACGTCACTAAACTCCCCTTGCTGAGTTCCACTTCGGTCAATAACCTGTGCACACAAATGAGATTCAGGATGAGACAAATTAGACCTGTCAAGCCTGAAGCTCATGGACCTTTGTCAATGTTGAGCTATGGTGGCAAATAATGTGATGAACCCAGTTTGCTTCTGCCAAGCCTGAAAAATAAAGAGGACCAGGTGCTCGACTCTGGAATGTAGAATACTTGTTCTCCAGGACAACTCAAAATTGACTGTCTATGGAAAAAAAAAAAAACACAGCAGCACCCTTAAATCTGTAAAATCAGGAAAAGGTGGTAACGTAGCTTATCCAGCTTAACCACCATTTCTGCAAGTATACATGTGCATGTGTCAGTAAATCTTTTATAACCCTATGTTTGATAAAATAGGGACAAATACAATATTTAATCGCCGGGGAATCCTCCCAAGGAGAATATTAAATGTCTACATTTATTTTCAGTTTTTTTAAACAGACATTGAACTACACTCACTGGCCACTTCATTAGGTACTACTACTCGTTAACGCTCCTCCAAACAGCAAATCATGTGGCTGCAACTCAATATATAAAAGCTTACAGACATGGTGGCTTCATTTTTTGTTTGACCAAGCATTAGAATGGGCAGGATGGTGATCTAAGTGACTTTGACTATGGTACAATTGTTGGTGCCAGATGTGGTGGTTCCAGCATCTCAGAAACAGCTGCCCGCCTGGGAATTTCACGCACTAGGCTCTAGAGTTTACAGAGAATGGTGTGATAAACAAAAATATCCAGTGAGTGGCAGTTCTGTGGCCAAAAACACCTTGTTAATGGGAAAGGTCAGAGGAGGATGGGCAGACTTGTTCAAGCTAACAGAAAGGCCAGCTCAAATGACAGCTCTTTACAACAGTGGTGTGCAGAAGGGCACCATGCTGTGAAGATTTCGGGCCGTTCTGGAGGCAAAAGGGAATCCTACCCGGTACTAGATAGGTGTACCTAATAAAGTGCCAGTGAGTGTATATCACAACAATGCCATTCAATGAGTCAAGTCCCCCTGTTTCAAGTCAGCATAAGTATTGGGACAAAGTAAGTGACACATTTAATGACTTGCAAGGTCAATATTTAGCTCCCTTACATTTGATGACTGCTTTCATGAGTCTGCAACTCATGGACATCACTAGGTTCATGATGTGACTTTTACAGCTGCCTCTTTCAGTTGCTGTGTGTTTGTGGGGGTTTCGGACTTTGATTTTGATCAAGTGAAAAGCATGTTCAATGGGGTTTAAATCTGGTGACTGACTGGACCACGTCAAACACTTCCACCTTTTCTTCCTGATAAGCTCCTTGGTTAAGTTTGCTGTATGTTGATAAACTTCCGTCCAATGAGTTTGGTGGCATTTGTCTGAATATTGGTGGACAATATGTTACTGTACACTTAAGCTGTCATTCTGCTGCTGCCATCACTGGTTACATCATTAATAAAGACTCTCGAACCAGTTCCAGTCCTTCTCTTTCTCCACACTTTCCATCACTCTGGTAAAGGTTTAACTTTGTCTCATCTGTCCATAAGACTTGTTTCCAAAACTCATCAGACTCATCTGTTCCAAAATTCCAATCTCACCTTTCTGTTCTTGGTGCTGGTAAGAGGTTGGAAGTGTAGCCTCTGTAATTTGTCTCTCTCAGTCTTCAGCGCACAGTGTCCTGCTTTCACCCCCAATGTATTGAGATCATTAGAAATTACACAAGCTGAAAATTTAGGATTTTGTTTCACGGCTCTTATAATCATCCTGTCATCACTTTCTGATGTCTTCGGCAGACGGCCTGATCATTGGTGATTTTTAAGTCCTCCGATAGTTAGTTTCTTCTTTAGGACATTCCATATAGTTGACTTTGGAATGTTTTTTTTCTTTTCTTTCATCCTCATTAAATTTCATTGAAACTCATTAAAGCTCATTAAAACCTCATTAACAACAAAATGTTTCAGTGGCCTACATTTGTAGAAAAAAAAAAGACCCAATAGGCTGCAATGGCGTATTTGCAGAATTGTTCTTATTTATAACAATACATTATCAAACTTGGAATGGGTTGTTCACATGGAATAAACGTCTTACAAATACAATTGTATAGTCCTACCACCTGATGAAGCCTGGATTTGATCTGTGCCCAACTCCAATGCTGACTGGACACCCGTCAGTGAGGTGTCTCTCTCTCTCTATTATGGAACTGATCCTCTGATTCATGATGGATAGAGTCACAGTGCCCTGCCCTTCTCCTGTGGCTAATAATATATGCCTTCAATTTCAATTCAATTTCAGACTCCACAAAATTCCTCTTTTTCCATCTTTTGGCTATGGTTTACTTGCACACGACCCTTAAGTCTGCACGCCTTGTATAATGTTGAACAGGGCGTGTGCAAATGTGTTCCTCTGCAAATCAACCTAAGCGGGCACACGTACCATGAACACGAACAATTGGCATTCATCATCTGATACACCTGGGGTACACAAATACAGGTTTTGTGAACCTGCTAGTGCTCATGAACATCAAGAGAGACTGGACACATTACTAGTGAGTTAGCTATACCTTGAAAGTACCCAAATGGCCCATGTGTATAAATTCTACAGACTGCACTATTACTGTCAAAGATTAGTTTGTTTAAAGTTTACTATCACATGATCCAGTATTTAGCGCATTTGAGAGTGTGTCTAACAGTGAACAGCTACATACGTGTATTCTGCAGTCAACATCCACGGGATAGGAACCCAGCAGGGCTTCATTCTCATCAAGTTTCTGCAGGAACTTGTCACTGATGCTGAACAGCTCAAGGTCCATGTAGGAAGCAGGTATGCCCACAAGCAGCTCCAATTTTTCCTACCATACAAACAAAATAGTGCAAATAATACAATTAAAAATACAATAATAAAATGTAATATGAACAGGCAGAAAGAAAAACGCTTTATATATATTATGTGGGTTAGGTCTCAGAGGACCCCGCCTTAAAGCCAAATTGTGCATTTTTGGGACAATGTACAATGTGGAGGAAACTCACCTTGAATTCTGCAATGCTGATGCCTCTGTTGAATCTGCGTTGCACCTCGAACGAAGTGAGGGTACTTGTCAGGCGCACAGTCACCGTGGGATTGGTAATAACTGTCACTCCACCGTCCATTGTCCAATGTGTATGGAGACAGCTAGGGGTGAAACAGTAAAAAGAGCGCACAAATTATGTAGCTAGCGGCATAAAAACAGACAAGGGGAAGATTTAGTTCGTAACTTACACTAATGTTAAATTGTCATACATTCATTCATACATTTCTACATATGTTCTAGTAACGTCACTGACATTCTCGGTTGCGTATGTTTATATGATCCTCTTTTGCTATTTTTTATTTAAATTACATTTTTCTTTGCTGTAACGGCCCAATTTACGTATGGGGACCATTAAAGTTTCATTTTATCGCATCTTAATTCAGTTAGCTATGTTGCGTTAATTAGAGTTATGTGTTTAGCGTACGGATTGGGTGGCTAGCAGCACCGCAGTCACGTTGGATGCATTGAGAACACTTAGCTGGTTAGCTAGGTTGCCATAGTTACTTACAAATATATATATATATTTCCCTTTGATGACAATTAAGATCTCTGTGAAAAAATAGCAGTCCGCATTAAGTTCTAACGTTAGGCCGCTGATCAAAGTAGTAGAGTATTAATCTCAATAAATAGATGGAACAAGTTGCCTCGCTGCGTGTCTGTTATGGTCCAGGAAAAATCAACATCAGTTCCTGCTACGCCCAGTTCTGGACCTTTCTACCCGCCCACTAACTGAAATACGCCAATCGTGTCAAGAGGCAACAAGCACGACCGATGGCATTACGCTGCAACGGTAATGGCGGCTTTGACACGCCTACTTGGCGCAGACTGACATTAGCAACAACCAATCAAATGGTATAAAATGCAGCGCGTAGAGACAAGAGTACGGCAGTAACCACATAGTGGCGCTACAACTCCACATTATGAAAAAAGTTTCTTTTTGTACATAATTAAAGAAAAAACTGCAACCAAAGAGGGTTTGTACATAGAGATTTGACAAGAATTGCACATTTTGGGAATATTGTTATATCTTTTTGTAGTTCGGGAGTGAACGACTAAATCTGCTTGATGCATATTTATGATCATGTTTTTTTTCGTCGTGCAGAAGTAACAGACTTAGTATAGAATCTAGTGTCCCTTAGTCGGAAGACTGGACAATTAATCCAGAAAATGAAGTATATTGTATATTATGGATATCAAAATAAATGAATGCTATTAAACATGTGTATCTATTGTCTATTTTTGTTTCGTTGTGTTTGGCATGCCATTTAGGACTGTAAGAGTTCCATTGTTTTTATCCCTGAAATAAATTGTAATTTTGTGCTGCAGTAGTTTGTAATTTTCCGAAAATTGGAAAGTTATTCAGAAATATATAAAGGACACGTTTTTCTTGTTTAATCCCGAAATTGCACAATAAACTATTCCTTAAGAGCCACTGGGTAAGAACAGGAACCTAAGAGCGTGTATGGGCAGAAAAGAGAAGATCAATTGGAGAGGTGCTGCCAAATGCCAGACAGGACAGGGCCGGGAAGTGGAGATTGAGGTCTTCAAGCTTTGCCTCCTCATCACACCGCAGCTGCGCGTCACGTCCATGTGTAGGTGGCACATATTACTGAAGGTCTGTTTTTGTTTTGTTTATTATAAAGAGTGTGCTCACTTTTCATTTATCTCAGACAGAGGCACTGTTTCTCTAACTGGAAAATCTTGCTCTCTGTAGCCAACTCTCAACTCTCACACACAAACATACAGTACATGCACGTACGAAGCAGATTGTTATGTGCTCACATAGCGTCATGGGCGTAAATGGAGTATGAAAAGCTCCAGTGCCACACGCACTGGTCATACTTTAGCCTAAGTGGGACCAATTTTGATCTTAGAGTTTTTATCATTATAATGGAGAGCAAAAACTCACACCAAACTCAGTCATCAGTCTTTGCTTGAAATGTAGTCGAAATAGTGTTTCGAAGTTGTGGTGTCATGTGATATTAGATTAATCTGCCTGTACCAAATGGACAAAATCCCCAAGCCTGAGTTCTCTTCTTTGAATCAGCATAACGAATATCTCTTGCAGGAGAATTTCTAATTGGGCGTATAGCTAGAGCAGCCTGTTTGTATGAGGAAACCACGCCAAACAAGCCAAACTTCAGGATCCGGCTGGAGAACTGAGAGGATAACGAACAAACACCGACACGTAGCCTTGCACAAGTCACCATAATCACATATTACAAATCTTGACTTTTCGGGAACACATTATAATATACACTTTCTATATACACACAAATTATCAAATTCTCCTAGTGATCTTAAACAAAGACCGTGACATGAAATTTTAACTGTTTTGGTCGATGAACAGACAAGATAGAGGAAACTAACAGGAGCTTCCAGAAGACATTTTCTACACTCTGAGTCTATAAATCTACCCTTACGAAAATGAACTGTAGTAACCCCATAATAAACCATATAGAAGGATACTATAAAAGTATCACATACAGTGTATAATACAATTATATGTACCTATATAACATCCTATGGGACTGATATATAATATTATTTTTTAAAAATACCAAAACGTAGGATAAGGTCAATATAAACTCACTATTGAGTACCAGAGACACACTGCCAGTCCCAACAGGCATATTATGGGAATATTATAGCAAGTGTTCGTTAGAGCAACGGAAGGATGCTCAAAATCCATCATTTGGTGTTTTGATGGTGGAAACGCTGAACCCTCCAGCACCTTCCATATTTGTGTTGATACCCGGACAGTGACTGACATATTAACTATGCTTTGACATATACTCCCTATCGTTTTGATATTTATCACACCACTCAGTGACCATCAGTGCTCTGTGGATGGGGGCAGTCATTTTGGAAGAAAGAACAGAAATACCTAATCGATAACATTAATAACATTACACATGATAACAAAGCCACCAAAAGCCTGTTTTAAGCGTATTCTATTGCTTGTTTATTTGGGCGTTGTCTTTATTTTGGATAAAGTAAACGTAGTTGTTTCCATATTGAGTCCGGTTGCCATAAGGGATCAATTGCACTCCCTTAGAAATAATTTGGCAGCAAAAAAGAGCTATAGCAGCAATAATGCATTTTAGGAGGATACAAATACTGCAGAAAAAGTACAGTATAACCCCCTTGGAATATTATATGAAGATTTGAGTGATGCAAGGGAATATAAAAGTAACATAAAGCACGACAAGGTCGGCATAAATTTACCGTAGACACACCTTAGGTCGCTAAAGGGATATTGTGGTGGTTTTCATTAGGCAGAGGGGCGTGGCCGCGACCGGAGCACCCAACAGTCGTCGTGGTGTCGTCGACTGTCGGAGAATGGGAGAGTTGCAGAGGGAGGGAGGGAGAGAGGGAGGAGGAACTGGAAGAAAAAAGTTAAAGTAAAAATGGCTTCCTTGTCTTTGGAGTCTGCAGAACAATCTGAGAATAGCCCGGAGAAGCCTGCGACAGCCGAGCCGAAAGAAGAGGCGGATCCGGACCAAGTTTCGGAACAATTACTCCAAACTTTCCAAAAGTCGGCTCTAAGTTTTTCCACTGACCAAATATCATGTCTTTGCGAGGCCCTTCTGCAGGCGGGCAATGTGGATCGCCTGTGGAGATTTCTATCCACCATACCTCCTTCGGCCGAGCTGCTACGTGGCAACGAGACCCTGCTGAAGGCCCAGGCATTAGTGGCTTTCCACCGGGAGGAGTTCAAGGAACTGTACGCCATCCTGGAGAGCCACGACTTCCACCCGTCTAACCATGGGTTCCTGCAGGACCTCTTCCTGCAAGCTCGCTACAAGGAGGCGGAGAGGTCCCGGGGCCGTAGCCTGGGCGCCGTGGACAAATACCGGCTGAGGAAGAAGTTCCCCCTGCCCAAAACGATCTGGGACGGAGAGGAGACAGTGTACTGCTTCAAGGAGAAGTCTCGCAATGCCCTGAAAGATTGTTACAAAAGCAACAGGTACCCGACTCCGGATGAGAAGAAAAATCTGGCCAAAGTTACTGGACTCTCCCTCACTCAGGTCAGCAACTGGTTCAAGAACCGAAGGCAGAGAGACCGAACCCCGTCCGGGACCCACAGCAAAAGGCAAGGCATCTTCTCCCTAAACCAAACCCTTCACAAAGTAGCACAGTTACACATTTGCAGTTACATTAGATTTAAAATGTAACGATCCCCGGGGAGAGAGGTGTGGACGATAAACAAGATAAACAATAAGATAAGATAAACAATCCATACCCTTATTCAGACAACAACTGTATTTGTTTGTTTGTTTGTTTATTTATTGACGATTTAAAAGAGAAATACCCTAAGCTCGACTCACACCAGTTTATAAAGTCATGGTATTCGAAATAATGTGTTTTAATAAGAATGATCACTTCAAATGATCACCAAAGCTTAATGGTAAACAAAGCCCTCCAGGCCTTCTAGTCACCCAAGCGTCAGAAAAGGAGAGAGTGTGCGCTTGAAAATATCAGAAACACAAGAAAAAACTGTTATCATCAAATAAGTTGACGGATTGGTGAACGAACTCTTGACAGTGATGAAGCCAGACAGGTCCTAGAGAGCAGGTCTGGGACCAAGAGCATGTTGCTTTGTTATGAAATGTGAGATCCAAGCGCCCACTGGGGCTCAAGTTTCCTGAAACCCTGCACTGCTGCCTAGGCCCCGCAGGACTGGGGCGACAGAGGTTGAAGGCCAGATTAAATTGAAAAAAATAAACTTTTTCTTTATTAGAAACAACTACAAACGATGGGTTTGCACTGAATCAGTTGACTGCTTTCAGAACACTAACCACAGTGTGTTATAGAGGTCTATTTTGCCATGCAGAGAGAGGAAAGTGTGTGGAGAGATAAGGGAGACTACAGCAGACTGTCCCACAGATTTATCTTATCAGACTTCAGGGCTTGTGGTGGTCTGGCAGTGAGAGAGGCAATCTGTGTGTGGGACCATGCTGCTACACTCACAATAACTATAGGCATAATCTACAGTGTTATGGTAAGGACAGCCTTTCTAATCGATTTGCTAAAATCTGATGCAGGTTTGCCTCCCTATCTGCTCTGCTCTAGTTTTAAAGGGTCTTGGTAGTTGATCCACTTGCAGTAAACAGTTGTTTATGTAGATAGTATGGTAAAGATGAACAGAAATGAATGAGCCTGATTAAAAACAGTGCAGTAAAAGTAAATGGTCAGTATCTCAGTCAGAGCACCACTCTACTGAGTTGATGCGTGTGAGGTAGAATATTAACACTTAACCTGCTTTGAGATCAAAGCATATCTATTTGTATTTATTGGTTGTATAACCTGCCCTACGGTTAAATGGACCTAACCAGGCCAGAAAGTGCACCCCACATGACAGCCAAGCCACCAGAACTGTGTTTATGGTATATTGGATCCTTTGTTTACTTACGTATTACCTTTATCTTCCTATCTGGGAACAGATAATGTTTAATGGGTATGGGTAGGCCATCGACTTCCAGGATTTCATTGGTTATGTAAACAGTGTGGTAAAGATGAACAAGGCGGTGAGAAAGAAATGGATGAGCCAGATTCAGGACCATCCGGCTATAGTTCATGGCTAGTTTCCCATACAAATGCACTAGTGTACTTGGTTGCCTCTTGCTATCTATTCAGTAAATACACAGTTGGTGGCACTGGAAAAATAATCTTTAATTTGAGCCTATTTACATGTTTGTGAAATTAACACAGTAATCAGCGGAGTGACCCTGCCCCCTTTCCTAGTCTGTTTCGGCCATTATCATCCTCCTTCACGTATCTGAAAATATACAGATAGTGCTCTTGAAGTAGGTGACGTTTTGAACTTTTCAAATGTACTACTGTTTCTAATAATGGATGGTATTCTAAAAATGCAATTACTGTAAATCTAGTCAATCAAACAAGCTATGTTTGTAGGCGTCTTTTTTTACACAGCCTTGTCCCATAATACAGTTTTCCAGAACCAACTCACGAATGGTACACCAACTGTATGTTTACATATCCTTACAATCTCCTTTTAGAGCCTAAAGATATTGGGCACTGAGGTAATGCATCCTCACTGAAACAAACGTGAATACTTTTTCAAAAATGTTCTTTATTTTGTTCAATACATTGCACACATTTAATGGTATAATGGGGTGCTTTGAGCAGATCTCAAACAGAAATCTAAATAAATGTATTTTGAACTGTAAGGGTAGAAACATTTCTGAATCTACTGCAGGGTTTTTAAGCCTACGAACTCTAGGAATATTAAAGTCAAACACATTGGTGAATGAAACTATTCTCAGACCCAAAGATATCAAAAAGGTCTAAGACAACCAGGTACCACCATGTTTTTTTTTCCTTAGAAGAAACAGTCAATCACTCTTACTCTGAAGGTAGTCAATTGTTTGCTGCCCTAAAATTAATAAAAATTCCAACCTAATTGAATCAAATGATGACTTACAGTACATTGTTATATGTTATATGTTTTGTCTTTTTTATAATTTATCATGTGAATTTGTTTTTTAGATTTTATATTTTTGACTTGTTTCTTCTGTTAAATGTTGCACCATCAGATCAAGGCAAATTCCTTGTATGTGTAAACCCCCATTCTGATTCTGATTGAGACTCGTGACTAAAATGTAACCCTTGAATAGAAATCAAAGGAATGCTCAGATACCTGATTGATGCCAATCCTCTTTGGGGTCTTTGTGCATCTCGGCAGTGGTGAGCTCGAAACATTTACCTTGTGTGTTACCTTTTGTGGACGACAAATAAACAATAAACTGACTGCATTAGCTTCTGAGCTCAAACCACGTAAAGGATTAGAATAGTTTATATCAAAAAAGGAATTGCTTAGGGGATAACTGTGTTGAAAGTGGGC
The DNA here is from genome assembly GCA_900323365.1 of Monocentris japonica. Lineage (NCBI taxonomy): Eukaryota > Metazoa > Chordata > Actinopteri > Trachichthyiformes > Monocentridae > Monocentris > Monocentris japonica. The sequence continues at coordinate 9,925 of OOFE01044993.1, read as the reverse complement.
GATCATAAAAGTATTTAGTCTAGTAGGTAATGCTTGGTCCTACAACCCCACTCTTCAAACACACACACATATTTCCCTTTCCTTTGACCCGTTTTTCTTTTCTTCCATTTCAGTGAGTCTGATGGCAACCACAGCACAGAGGATGAGGCGAGCAACATGGATGACACCTCTGACAAGCCTGAGGAAATTGCTAGCTCCAGGACTCCCATCATCTCTCTCTCTGGCGTCCCCTGCACCACGGGAGGCCAGCTCTTCCTCAATGGGTCGAGTGGCTTCCTCACAGCCTCCCAACCATTATTACTCAATGGAAATTCCCTGATATCCAGTGCCAGTGGTGGCGTCATAATAAATGGGCTAAGCCTGGGTGATTGCCAGACAGTCACACTGAGTCCTGTTGCAGCCAACTCTCCTCTGATCCTCAATGGGGCCCAGGTGATAACCAAACCCAATATCAGTGTGCCACAGCAGCCACAGCAAGCAATATCTGTAGCAGAGCAGGGGGTTTCAGCCATGGAGGCCAAGCCAAGCAGTCTCCCAAGAGTGGTTCTGGGCACTAACAACACACCCGTCTCGAACCCCTCATCAAACATCTCTCTTCCTCTGACAGTGGAAACCAAGACAGACAGTGGCAACGGGACGAGCCCTACTCTGGATTTCATCAGTGTCCCTGAGGGAATGGTAATCAAATCAGAGGGCAGTGGTCAGACAGTATCTCCTTCTTCCTCGTCTTTATCGCCTTCATCAACTCTATCGTCCCCAACCTCTCTCCCTTCGCTAGTCTTAACACAAAGTGCCCAACTCCAGGAGCCCCTCGCCCCACCGGCCTCCATGTCTTCTACAGACGTGGTTATCTCCGGTTCTGTTTCTCTTTCCAGCCAGCAAGGGGAGTATGTTGTTTTTGCCACTGCTGGCTCCCAGTTAACCCCTTCAAGCTCTATCTGCCAGGTGGTGTCCTCTTCCAGCCACTCTACTCCTCAGGTCTTCTCTCTGCCCCAGGTCGTGCCCTCCATCCAAGGTATACCAGTATCCCAACTGGTCCAACACTCTTCTGGAGCCCAGGTCTCCCAATGTCCTCAGTTGGTTCCTGTATCCCCTCTCACTTCCCCACTACCCCAGGCCACCTTTCCTCAGTTCCAAAGCCCCCAGACTATGAACATAGGCCACAGGCTGGCCCAACCGCTCACCCAACAACAACAGCAACAGCAGAATGGGCGTACATCTCTGACTGAAGGTGCCACCACCATAGTCTCTGTCTCTCAGCTGACCAGTGGCCAGCTCTCACAGGGACTGACACTCCAGATGGGGGCCCAGACTACAACCACACACCCTTCTATCACCCATATCCAGGCTCCATCAGGCCAACAAGTTATTCCCATCTCCTCCCCAACACAGGTGGTCCCAGTCCCCCAGTCCAAAGAAACAGCTCCAGCACAGTTGGTGCCCCTCTCCGTCCCCCAGTTGGTCCCAGTCTCCTCCATCCCAGCTTCTTCCACCATTTCTTTTCCACAGGTGGTCCCTGCCACTCCCTCTCTCTCCATCCCATCTGCTGGAGTGCCCTTACAGATCCTCACCTCAGCTCCTGGGGCTGGAGGGGTCACACAGGGCCCTTTCAGGATAAACCAGCTGAGACCCATTCAGAGTGTGGGTCCTCCGACCAGCATAGCCCCTGGTGTGCAGCTCCTCAACTCTGGGGTCATTCAAATCCCCTCTGCTTCTCCAGGTACTTCTTAATTTCTTCATTAAGTCATTTGTAAGTGCACCAGGGTTATGCAGGAATGTTTATTCAATTACATCTTCATGAAATATTGTACAATTTTCATCCAGATGCCATAGTTTGGATTTGCAAAGTTTTAAACTAAACTTTGTGTTACACAACCTCAACGGCTATCAATTTATATTTTTTCTCTACTGTAGGTAACCTCCTCCTAGGTGGAAGCCCCTACCTGAGTGTCCAGCAAGGCAAGCTGATTCTGACCATCCCAGCAGGCGTCCAACTCACCAGTGTGCCCCTTAAACCGGTTTCTGAGGCTTCTCCCATCTCCACTAATGGAGTGGGCCCTATTCTCACCCCTCCGGCAGCCTCCCAGTCAGCAACCTTCTCAGGCTCAATCCCCAGCACCCTTGCGTCTTCTCCCCTCAGTTTCATTAACTCATCCCCACTATACTGTGCTCCAGAGACGGGGGGTGCAACCAGCCAAACCCCTACTGTTCACTCCTCTCATACCCTGGATTATTCAATCACCCCCACACCACCCAACACCCTCACTCCAGAGAGCATGCTCTCCCTTAGTCCCATGTGCAGTGGAGTGACACCAAACACCCAACTGTCCCAAACTGCCTGGAGCCCTGTACCCCTCTCCACCTCGGCTAGTCTAAATCTGTTTGACGTCCGCGGGAAGGGGGACCTACCTGAAGACCCAGCTTTATTAGGGCTACCTGGAGGAGAGTCCCTGCTTCTGGGAAGCCCTTCTTCAGAGCAGGATGTGGAGGCTAGGTCACCTCTAGGGCATCCAGAGGAGATGGATCGGGACTCTAAGATTCTTACTCAGCTCCAGTCTGTTCCTGTGGATGATGAGCTGGGTTTGTAGCCTGTTTCCCTTACTGGCCGACAACTCCACTTTTCTGAAAACAAAAACAAGTTTTGTACTACACTCTTTGTTTTTAACAATCAGAGAGATTTTTTTTTTCGGTCCCCTAAAATGTCTCTTTTAATGACCAGCCTGAAGATATGGACAGGTTTTAACATGTTTGACAGTTGTGCTCTCTCAGTACGGTCTGATACCATCATAGTCTTAGCTGGCACTTAGTCAACCGTTGAGATAAATCCCTTCCAGTTTTACATGGATGAGCAGGGTTATATGGGATAATCACTTGCTGATTGAACACCATATTGTTTGAGTATATGGAGAATATTCCTACAAGTTCTGCTTGAGTTTTTTGGGTCTCAATGCAGAAGCTTTCACACTCAAATTCTTATGTGCCTTTGTCAATCTTTCCTAAATGTTGTGCCTTTCCTATACTACTAGATCCAGTCAGAAGAACCAACATGGATTAGTCTGCTTGGCCCAGCTGCAGGTGTGGGTGAAAAAAATATTATGCAAGGCGTGGTCCAATATCTGTTCTGCAGTTTTGTGTACAGCAGACCCAGTTCAGCCAGTAAAATTTGTTGTACTGGGGAGTTGTACAATAATGTTTCACCACACCTGGTAAAGGTGCAAATCTAGACAAACTCAGGATAGCTGGGTATTGTATGCCTGTCCAGAACTCAGTGGTTCTGGAGTTCAGTTCTTTTTGCTTGTTCACAGGCTGAATGAAATGTAATTCTACAAACACTCCAGAGTGTAGACTATATTCTTTACATGGGGAACTGTGAGATAAATAGAAAAGCTGGTTGAGAGCTTTGTGTAAAACCATTGAGATTAATAGTTTTCTTCAACCATAAATTGCATCACAGCTTGAAGAGCTGTACTACAGTATTTTATTACTACAGGTTACTGAAGTCTGGGTTAAAACATGCAGCCTAAGTGACTAAATGATTTTAAATTACTTTTTGCAGAACTCAAGTTAGAATTCTGTCCTCTATGAGTAAAAACAACATAGGAAGTGAAATGGTTTGTACTCTATGCAATGCATGTAATGCATGTAGTTTTCTATAGGACACACTACGTGGCACAATGGCTGAGTTCAAAAGCCAGTCAACTTGGGAGATGAAAAGCTTTTATACACAGCTTTTAAATGACGCATGATAGTGCACTACACTAAAACCTTTGCTGTGATCCCACTGAGGGATATTTGCTTGTGCAGCCACAATCTTAGTGTGTTTTTTAATTCCTTTTACAACTTTAAGTGCCTTATTTTGAGGTTGGTAGGATTAAGCATCTCACAGTTGCTATACCCCTCCAAATTTCTGCCTCTGTACTCTAAACGAATGTCATGATTACCCATATTTCTGTATCTGTTTGATCTCCCGATGAGGCTGATGAGGCTCCCTGGTTGCATGGTCATTGCTCCATCTCCTCTTTTTGTATATTTTGCACATTTCACTCACACCATGTTTACGCTGCTCTTTTGTGTTGTTATGACAATGGTTGGTCTTAAGATTCCATTCTGAAATTTCCACTGTGGTTCTGAGCTTGATAGTCCAACTTTAAAGAGCAGTTGAAATGTCAAATCAAGAGACAGGACAGGATTTCCCAATGGAATCCAGTGAGACTTGGTGCAGTAGCTTCCTCAATTTAAACCTAAAATGCTCGCCAAAGTCATAACACAGGTAGCAGTCAAATCTTTGGCCAATTATTGTACACCAAACTACACTTCAGTGTCATACATCCAGTTACAATATGGCCTTTGTTTTTTTTTTATTAGTGTGTTTGTTGTTTGTCTCTTTTGTACATCTAATCTATTTAAAGCATGTATCAATCAGTTTCTAGTTTAACAGGAAAGAAAACGAGAAGTCCTTGTGGAAAATGGACATAGGAAATGGCATTCATTTTTACTTGCAATGTTACATTGTTTTGCGCAAACTGGGGTTTTACTTTCTCGGACTGTAGGTGTTAAAGTCGCCACTTTTCTGGGTAGATAAGTCATCATTGCTACATTCTGAAATAGGTCATCCTCCGATGCTTTCCAAATGTATATGTTCATTTGTTCCCTATGGCCATTGGGTAGATTGTGAAATGGCTCAGACAGATCAGTTGTTTTAGTCTGGGTTATACCAATCATACCATACATGAGTTGGGGGGAAAGGGAAAGAATGCCTTTTATGTACAGTATGGCAGCCTTTATTTGTTTGTTTATGAGCCATTTCTTGCCAAAGTATGTAGACGTTTAAACCCATGTGGGCTTATGCACAATTATACCCTGAACGTTTCTGTTTGGCCTAAGATATATTTACTCCCTCCTACCTGACACATATATGCCTCCAGATTTAACCAAAGAAAATTAATTTTGATTGACTTTTTGATAGTTTTGAAAGGGATCAGTTTTGTCGTTTGTCGTTTAAGGTTCTTGTTTTCTCATTTTTGTACTCAAAAGCATTCTATTTTTTATATTACTGTTCATGATATTGTAATAAACTACATTTATGAAACAGTTCTATGTATAGTATGATTTAATTGATCTTTGCATTCAGTATTTTCATACATTACATTTCAGTTCTGTGACGTAATCAGGAGCACTCGAAACATTTGTTAAAGGGGTTTTTGCTTCTAATTTGGCAAGGAAATTTTATTCAAATAATTTTCTGTTTGCACTGTACAACCATCATGCTTTCTCTCTGGATGAATGGCAGTGGAACGGCATGACCATGTGTGTGTTTGCACAAGAGAAGGAGGGATACAGAGAGTGTTTTTGTAGCCCTCATGGTCTCGGGTTACCTGTAAGTTCAATACCGTGAGGGCAGGGAACAGTGAATAGAGACATGATGAGCAACGATAAACACACATGCACATTCACTTAGTCTGATGCATCCAGAGACTAGACAACATGTTCCATAGAGCCTCCAGCACCAACTTACCTCAGTACAGTAAGAGAGGCTGTTAGAAGATCTCTTAACACAGATTCAGGTCTAACCTCCATCTCAGGATTTTTGCCACCCTCCTGTCTCCATGGCAATGGTCTTCTCAGCAGAGCAAGTGGCTTGTGTGTGCGAGGTCCTTCTGCAGAGTGGTTGCATGGAACGCCTCACTGGTTTCTTGCACACTCTTCCTCGTCCTTCCTCCTCCACCTCCTGCCTTGGTGAGTTGGAGAGTGTGCTGAAGGCTCAGGCAGCTGTGGCCTTCCACCAGGGGCGCTTCTCTGACCTCTACACTCTGCTGGAAGGCTTCCCTTTCTCCCCACGCAGCCACCCGCTCCTGCAGCAGCTGTGGCTCAAGGCCCACTACATGGAGGCTGAGAGACAGAGAGGTCGACCACTGGGGGCTGTGGGGAAATATCGTGTTAGACGAAAGTTCCCTCTCCCACACACCATCTGGGATGGAGAGGAGACCAGCTACTGCTTCAAGGTAGGCAAGATGTGCTCTCCAATCTCCAATCTTGAATCAGCCTCATGTCACATATTGATTGTAGAGGGAGACTTGAGGTAAGTGCATAAAGGCTTTGAATTTGCCCATTGTGAATTTTGTTCAGCAGTGAACATGCAAAACAGTCGGTATACATGTTTTTGTTGTAGCTCAGTACAACTTTACAGGACGTTTGACCAGGTAGATGGCAAAGACAAAGCATTCAATAACAAGACTTTGTGAATGAGTATTGCATGGCATCATTCTATTCCTATTCCCTGTAACGAGTAGTGTAACTAATTACTATTTCAGGTTCAGTAACAGCATTACATTTAACAATCAGAAAATAAGTCATGACTTTTGTTATCACTCCCTCTAAATATCAGATTGAAGCTGAAGACTAGCTATATCCCACCAGCAACCGATTTATTTTCCTCATAATTAGACATTGTCTTACAATATGACAGAAATAGCAGAAAGGTTCACCATATATTCCAAATAATTTGATTTCAACGAGCCAACAGATGACAATTTTCAAGTCACTGTATCTGAATAACGAGCCCAACACTGATCTGGAATGACTTCACTCACCTCATACCAGGAAAAAACACGGACTATACTCCGGGAGTGGTACTACCATACACCATATCCTTCTACACGGGAGAAACGGGAGCTTGCAGCAGCCACAGGTCTCACTGCCACGCAGGTCAGCAACTGGTTCAAGAACCGAAGGCAGAGGGACCGAGCGTCTAACGGGCTCAGTGGGTAAGTAGTTTAGATTTGTTCATTCTATTACTGTGCCAACAGAGAAATGAAAGTATTCTTTAGCTGGGGACCATCTGGGGCCCCTTCAAGGACCCCAACTTTGGGAAATACTGAATTAAATATTTCTTGGTTTTCATGTCATAGCCTTTGTTTTAAATCAAATCAAATCACATTTATTTGTACAGCCCTTAATCACCGTTGCAGTCTCTAAGGGCTTCACGGTGCCCAACATGTGAAACAATAAATGGTTAGTACACGACATCCCCCAGCTTTGGACCCTTAACAGAGGACAAGGAAAAACTCCCAAAAAAAACCTTTCCGGGAAAATCTGGAAGAAACCTCGGGAGGGACTACTCAGAGGAGGATCCCCCTACCAGGACGGTTGGGCGTGCAATAGATGCCGAGTTTGGGCAAGCAGCGTATACACAATACATAAAGGTTTATTATGGTGGGACATCCAGATCTGATGTGGGGCATCACAGCAAACGACAGCTCAGTCAGCGTCATCATAGGACTAGGGGACCACGCAGATACCAACACTGTCGAGGTGCAGCCTGGAACAGATAGGAGACACACTCACACACACCCATACACGCACTCTCACTCATACAGACAAACATAACCAGCGTCAGTGGACAGGAACAGGTAGACCAGGAGAATAGGCAGGCAAGCATCCATCGGCAGGAACCTGAGCTAGGATGAGCTAACTCGTCTAGCCTTACTCTGAGAAGAGACTGAGCCACTCCCTCGAGGCTGGTCAAATGATAAAGAGAATAAATGTTTTTTTTAGCCTTGACTTAAAGTCTTCGATAGAGCATGCCTCTCTGATTGAGGCAGGCAGACTGTTCCAGAGATACGGAGCCCAGTAAGAAAAGGCCCTGTTACCTGCAGTTTTCTTTTTGACTGCTGGGATAGACAGGTAGCCTGCGTCCTGTGATCTGAGGGTGCGTGGCGGTTGAAATGGTTTGATCAGATCTGATAAGTAGGACGGTGCCATCCCATGTAATGATTTATATGTAAGTAAAAGCACCTTGAAGTCACACCTGGCCTGCAGCTAGAGGATAGTCAAATGACCAGGTGGAAATGGAAAGCATGGTTTGGTTCTCTGGTTAATGCTACACAAACAGCAAAATGAGAACCAGAGAACCAAACCTTTCCAGTTTCACCTGGCACTTGCATACTGGTACACTAGAAGTTCCATCATAAATATGACAATCTCAAGGTTGCATGCAAGGAAGAGAAAGAGCAATTCTATTTTTTAACTAGTTATTATCACACATACACACTTTTGTAGACCAGCCTTGAATCGCTTTTATTCTGTTTTTCTATAGAATAACAGCGCCCTCTTTTGGTTCAATAAAGATTAACAGCGCCCTCTTTTGGTTCAATAAAGATATGATGCAAGATATGACAATTTGATGTAAGATATGACCAAAAGCTGTGCGCTTGTGACTCTCTCTTCATCCAGTTTACAGATACTTGGCTCTGGTGGAGCCCCAGGAGAAGCCTACCCCTCCTCTGACGATGACCTTTCACCTCCAGGCAGCCCTCATCCCCTGTACTGCTGCCCTCCACTTCCACCGCTTTCTCACCCACCACCTCCTTTAAGCCACATGTCTGGGGGCCTCCTCTAAGTCAGCCCATCCAATGTTCAATGTGTCACTTACATTACATGGCTGTTTCTCAGTGATTAGTTGGATATTTTAGATACATTTCTCTGCTACTTCATGAATATAAGGTGCATCTCCCTGTGAGAATGAACCAAATTCTTTGCAAAGAAAGTTTATTAGCAAACATGGCTTGTTATATGACATTGTACAATGACTGAATGAAATGTAACATACGTGTATGTGCTGCAAACCACTGGGCTGGATCTCCATAGCTTTTCAGTCATCATTACACACAACATGACCACATGACACCAAGACATTCATTCACTAGCTATGTCTTCACCTTGTTAATAGAGGATGGGGACATTATTTTAGACACTTAAAATGTTTCCTTACATACATAAAAAGTTAGACCAGGTTTAATTACAGCATATTTCAGTGTGTTTCTAACTTCCCATCATACATTTCCATCAATTAACCTGACGCCTATAGATTCTGATACAAACCGAATAAAACTGATCACCTTCATTGCCGAACCTTTACTACACCTAATGCATGGTGCAAAAGGACATCCATTTGACTTCACTGTATCTAGTAACAGCATCAACCTGACAAAGTGTGTGGCATAAAACATACTGATGAATAACAGCAAGGTATAAGGCCAATTGAATCCTCAGTCAAGTGACGGTATAGTCCAGGGAAATAAGCACACATATGAGCTAGCCTAGTCATTCACTCTTTCCTCAACTTGCCAGGCATTGTCACTCTGAACAGTGTTCACACCTTGGCTCAGAGAGCTTATTCCATAAAATCACAAGTGAATACAAAGTTTATGTCCATCGCAAGACATTTTAGTCCATCACAATCATATTAATGGCTCAAGGGTGAAGGAGAAGGCTGGAGTCTTTTCACAAGAACGAAGCAAAACTATTCATGAGTGCTGTTGAATTCACAGAGATGCTTTTGCCAGCTCTTCCTTGGGTAAAAGGTACCATGAATGAAGCTGCGTTCATCAGCTACCATTAACCTTTAAATTAAGACTATTATTGTGTGCACAACAATGCATGGGCAGAAGTTGAGACAGGGGCCTCAAGGTCATCTATCAGATGAAACCAAGGAGATTAGAGAGTCCAATAGTGCAAGAATTTGGTAGAGCTCATCTGGCATTCCAGTATACTGATCTACGTCAGTTTAGTCATTTCACCAGGTCCGTTCTAGAGTTTCTTCTCTAGTGTATTAGATCCAGTCCACTCCAGTTAATTACATATGAACCTGAGGATCTGGGTTATCATCCCATTCGACACCACCTTCACTCCAGCAGTGGGTACACATGAGCTCTCAGGTGACTGTTGAGTGGACCTGGCCAACCAAGACATCTCAGTGTTTGTGTTTTTGGTTCAGAAGCCCAGGTATTCTGCCAGGAAGACAGCCAGGACCTTGGTGAGGTTCTCTACTGTGGGTCGGTGCATGTTCTCTTCTGTGTCATCCAGCGTATGCCAAAACTGGGGGAAGGGAGTAGCGATGACATGGAGCACGGGGACACCTGTGTAT